>JAZGTK010019618.1:0-11313 GCA_036877625.1 Ambastaia sidthimunki
GAGCCATTGCTGACAGCATGAAATGGGAAGGGCTTTTCTTTGTTAAGTAATGCCCTTTTATAGTCACCTGTTTGCTGGACACCTCTTAAATGAATCATTAGACTCACCTGTGGTTGAATGCCTGTTAATTAGAATTTTGTAGTCTTAAGTGTGGCTTTTCTCCTAAGACTATAATTGGGGTGTACTCATTTTTGCAACATGGGCTTAAACAAATTCTTTTTTGTGTGTGCAAATTAACAAATCTTGTTTGCAATCAATGGCCCACATTTGTGGGAGTATTTTGTAGTATAGTATCTCATAGAAAATGTTGATTCTGAAAGGTCAAACTAAAGGTTTTCTGACAAATGTAGTGGGGTGTACTCATTTATGCTGAGCACTGTACACACACACAGTGGGACAAAATCCCTCCTGAGATATGTGCAAATATTTTTTTCCCTCACTGTATATACATACATACACACACACACACACACACACATATATACACACATATACATAATAGGGCTGTCACCTTTGACAAAAATCAAATTCGAACAAATATCAAATATCAAGCAATGCATTTGAATACATTCGAATATGTACGAGCCCCCGCCCGACAAAATTCAACAGTCTTCTCTGAACTTTTGAAACCCAAAACAAAGGTCTCCAAAGAAAATGTGTCAAAACGATTAAAAAGTCTTTTTAAAGTAAAAAAAACAAAGGTTATAACCTGACACACTGTATGAAAGCATGATAGACAGTATCCCTTTTAAAACAAAAAGGATATTTTAACCTAACCTCAGGATTTAAAATGAAAATAAACAGCATTTGCACAATGAAGAATTAGCCACTGGTGGCTTATACAGAACCCTCCATTACGGACTAACATCATTGTTCAAATTAAAAGAACGCCATAGTGTATCTATTTTGCCATTTAAGATTTTCTCGTTTAAAAACAAAACCGGCTTTATACAAAACTTTACCCCCAGTTGAATGGAAATCTAAAAATTTCCTTCCAGTGTTTAGGAAAGTACCAGTACAGTCACCTAGTTTAGGTGATTTAGAGTTACTTTTAGGTAGTTAGAGTTGGAAAGTTGACTCTCCCCAGTTGACTTGGCTAACTAAGGTCAAAAACAAAGGCTAACAAAGGTTTTCATAGACAGGGAAATCTCCATAGTGACATTGAGTGTACTGTTAACAAAACTGTTTAACCAGCACTTTGCCAAAGTTTCACCACTGCCTCAAGGACTTAAATGAAAGCCTTTGTAGCTCTAAAAATATCCCAAAAAACTTTAACTTTAAAATGTTTATCACCCACCAAGGAAGTGTTAAAATGCCAATATGCACTCATTGGTTTTACTGAATTTAAAATAAAAAACATTTATTAAAAAATACCCAGTTAATGCTTAAAACTATCAAATCTGTCCAGCCTATAAAACACTGTCATGGGCGCGAGCCCAAGTGTACTGTCTTTTTTTAGTTACTCTCTCATCCAAAAAATGTGTGTTTGATGTTGGATGAGAAGTTTTTCCAGGCTTCTATCGTTGCAGGTCGTGCTTTATTCAGCCTTGCTGTGGTATGTTCAAGACTAACAACTCTAAGAAGGCTTTGAATCCAGAATGATTTCATACAGATATCAGGAGTAAACCAGTGTTTTATCATTGTTTTCTTTGCTGACGTAAACCCAGCAAGCATCATTTTAGACTGAATTTGCTTAGGAAAAATTTCAGGTGTCATTAAGAAGCCAAAAACCAGGATTAGGATTGTAGGAAATTTTAAGTAGATCTAATAATACAGAGTTTACATGAGTCCAAAAGTCACAGATGACTGGACAAGTCCAAAACATGTGCAGGAATGTTCCAGGTGCGGTGTCATTGCATATGTGGCAGTCATATGTATCCTGTAGTTTCATCTGGAATCTCTTATAGGGTGTAATGTACGCCCTGTGAATGGTTTTAAAGTAAATTAGTTAATGAGCTAAATTTTTAGAGGTTAAGCTTAAATTAGACCACACACTATCCCAGTCTGAATTGATATTACATTTTCCCAACAGATTTAATTGTCAGAGGTTTTAGGTTACATTCATATATCACCAAACGTGTTTATTCCAAGTGATGACCAAGAGGGTTAAAAAAATTATTGGTTACCACACAATAATTAAAGGTTATGCCATGGTGACGTGTTTTTACAGAATCTAAATGGGCCACCTATCCATCGTTCTGCTCTCTTACATACCCGTAAAGAACTGGCCATAATAAGTCCGAATTTGTTGTTGAGCGTTTTGGTACTTATATTAGAGAACAAAACATCTTGCAGTCTATGTGGTGCAACCTTGGCAGACTCTATCTTTTTCCATGCGGTTGTAGCACATGGGTTAACCCAGAAGATAAGTGCCCTGATTTGAAATGACCAATAATAGAGTTCAAAGTTCGGTACTGCCAGACCACCCAGCACTTTAGGTCGCTGCAGTGTTTTTAAACGAATTCTAGGCCTTCTCCCCTTCCAGATGAATTTTGATACCATCGAGTGTATACCTTAAAGTAATGTGAAGGGGGAGGGAGTGGTGAAAAGAGAAAATGTGGCAAAATATTCATTTTAATTGTGTTAACTCTTCCTTGATAAGATGTTTTTAAATTCTTCCATCTTTGAATGTCTGACTTTATTTTATTAAACTTAGTGATGAAGTTTTCTTTGTTTATTTTTTGGATATTTTTATGAATTACAATGCCCAGATACGTAAAATAGCTTTTAATTGTAATACACGCAGGAATGGAAGCTTTTGCACTTTTGTTATTCAGAGGCATAAAGGCAGATTTTGTCCAATTTATCTTGTAGCCTGAGAGGCCAATAAAATGATTGAATTCTTTAATTATTGGATCAATAAAGGTGTCAAAGTTGTCTAAAAACGAAATGTCATCTGCGTACAGAGATATGATGTGGCTGTGACCACCAATTCTCATGGGAGATGCTGAAGACTCTAATGGCTTGTGGTAGGGGTTCTTGGGATAGACAAAATAAGAGAGGCGAAAGTGGGCATCCCTGTCTTGTTCCGCGCTGCGGGGGTGAGTTGTAAAGTGTCTTGATCATCGCAATAAATTTGTGCCTAAACCCATAGCGTTTTAAAACTGCCGACATATATTCCCACTCAAGCCTATCGAAGGCTTTCTCCATGTCCAGTGAAAGTATTCCACATGGATCTGGGTGACCATCTGCAACATCTATAATATGCAGCAGCCTGCACATATTGTCAGATGCCAAGCGACCCTGGATGAATCCTGTTTGATCTGCATTGATTAAAGGGTCAATAACTCTATCAAGGCGGAATGCTAGAACCTTGGCATATATTTTGAGACCAGTAAAGAGTAGGGATATTGGTCTGAAACTGGAGCACTCAAGGGGATCTTTTCTCTTTTTCAAGAGAAGAGTGATGAGTGCTGTTTTCTGGTCTCTATGAAAAGTTGATGTAAGAGTGATATTGATGGTTTGACAGTTAATAAGTAATTTTACAATCAGCTGTTTTTATTGCTGGGATATGTGCCTTAGTTTCAGATTCTTTAAGCATAAGTGCCAGCAGGTGACTAGGTCGCTCTGATTTAAAGTAGTACTTCTGTCTGGTTCTATGCAAAATGAACTCTGCTTTTGATAAGGCTATTGTGTTATATTCATCTTTCAATGATGCCAGCAGTGTAGACTGATCATCTGACAGGCTATGTTTTGGTAAATTCTGTAATGATTCTATTTGATTTTCTAGGTTAGTGATCTGGAAAGCTTGTGTTTTAGCTAGCATAGAGGAGAATGAAATACAGAAACCACAAATTAAGCATTTTGTGGCTTCCCATAAGACTTGTGGATTGGTGTCTTCATTTGTGTTAATGTCTAGGAAATCTTTTAATTGGAGTTTAAGAGAGGTAAAGAAGGTAGAGTTGGCTAATAGGGATGTGTTCAATCGCCACCTGGGAGCCCTAGTCTTATTGTTTGGCAGGTCAATGTTGCAAAGTAGTGCTGAATGGTCAGATAACAGAATTCTCTGAATGGAAATGAAAGTATTTCCTGAAATTAATTAATCCCTAGTATTAATATTCTGCATACGCCAAAGATTAATAAGACTAAGGACTTTTATGAGTGTGTTCAGCAGGTTAGATGAAAGATTGGTTACTACATCTGGATTAGAGTTATCAAGTATAGGGTTAATGACTGCACTGAAATCACCTGCCACCACTAAAGAGTAATCATATTGTTCTAACAGCATACTGCCAATATAAGTAAAAAAGTCTCTGTTTGGCTTATTTGGGCAGTATATTGATACAAATTCTAGTTTGTGGTTGAGTATACTGCCATTGACAACTATCAGTCTGCCATTCTCATCATTTGCAGTGTGGTTGACATTGAAATCAAGTTTCCTATTTAACAAGATGCATACACCCTTTATATTTAGTTTTATTTAGTGCACAGGATGATGCAATTAATCTGTAACATTTGTTTTGAAAAGGGGCAATGTTGCATTGTGAGATGTGTTTCCTGAATTAAGGCAATGTCAGCTTTTTTGCGATGCAGGTACTCAAGAACACGCGTTCGTTTGATAGCCGAGTTAAGGCCATTAACATTAAGCGAAAGGATAATCAATGGCTGCATCGATGTTGTATAGAGCTAAGATCAGTCTTAATGTTAAAATTATAACTGTTGTGTGATAAATAATAAAGCTAAAATTTAGTAGAAATATGTCTGCAGAGGGGGAAGGGGAAACTATATACAAAAACAGGTACAGACCGCACAGAAATGATTCTGTAGGTCTGCAAGAACATAAACTTAGATTGATAGTGACCAAACCACTCCAACGCATAGCTGTAGTACCAGATGTATCCGCATAGTCAACAAAAGTAAATGGATATACTTTTCATCCCAAACTAGTGAAACTAAAGACAGGAGGTAATAACAATTCAACAGTCCATGAAACGTACTTTTAGTAAGGATAGATGGCATATAGGAACTTACCAGTAAAGAGACATGTATTCAACATTAAACTGTTTCAGTGAAATTTCTATTACCGCTTGTCTGAGACATGGTCTGTGTTGCTGGAAGGCAGCTGTTAGCTAGCTATCATTCGTTCATGACCACTAAGTTGTCCTCTCCTGCCTATTGGTTACCACCAAGCTTGCCCTTGTTGTTGCTTAGGCCAGGGGAGACAGCAGTAGCTCTGTTGCCACACTGGGAGAGGCAGAAACATGATGAAATCTTCTGCAGCTTGAGGGGATTTAAACGTCATCTTACCACCGTACTCCAACTTCATGGAGGATAGATGAGAAATGGTTCCAAGCCCATGGCTGTAGCCTTCATCATTACAGGACTGAAGCTCTTTCTTTTCGCTGTTGTGGTCGGGCTGAAGTCGGGAAAGAACAGGAGTGTTGTTGGGTGCGTACTTCACTAAATATACTTTGCGTGCACCTTTGAGAATGGCTGATCTGTCTTGGCACCTTAGTTATCTGAAGACAATGGTGCGTGGCTTGTTGGTATTAGCTTCTCAACCATCATACACACAGTGCGCCTGCTCAATGTCGATGTGATGGAACCCAATTTGGGAAGATTAGCCTTGAGGTAACCGACTGTATCAGAACCCACTGCTGTTTCTGGTAAGCCAACAAGCCTAACGTTGTTTCTGCTACCTCTGAAGTCAGTCGACTTTGTGGTGAGTTGATCAAACTGTTTCTTAAGGTCAATACCCGATCGTCTGTCCTCTCGTGCAGCTGCTTGGGTGCGTTTAGCAGCTGTAGTCACTCTCTCAAGTTCACCACTTATCTTTTTTACCACATCATTTGTCTTTTGTAGGTCTGTCGCGTAAAGGGGGAACCAGGATAGATTCCATAGCTTCCTCAACTGCAAAGGCAACTATTGCATTTAGATCTCCATGTCTCCATAAAGGGCTAACTTTATGCCATTAACAATATCTGCATTGAGGTCTTTCTTGGAGATGAAGTCTTTAGCCTAAACTTTTTCTTTACAGGCAATATTCAATCTCCCTTTTCCGTGATTCTCTGGTTGTAGATGTGTTCATGGTGGGATATTATTTATTAATAATGTCGTGTTCAACCAACCCATTAGCTTTGTCCACAGTATTAAGAAAAACAACAACAGCATTATTTATTCTTAAAGGGTGACAAAATAATGTCATGCCCCACAATTTTCCCAACAACCATACAACATTCTTCAATACTGACCACAGATGCCACTTTAACTCCATGACGCCATGTGAGTGAACTCAAGCCCTGCACACCTGGGGCAATCATGCTTCCCTAACGAAGGTAGCACAAAACCCAAAGTGCACTGAATTTAGAAAAATATTCACAAACAATAAGTGAGTGGGTAGACAGATTTGTTAAATTTATTAAAATCATTTGTGTTTAAAGGTAACATCCAATAAATACACAGAACTACACATATTACTTATTGAACTCACTTTCTCTGTTGCACTCGTACCTTTTAACACACATACTCAAAAATTTCCGTTAAACATTAGGAGTAAATATCTGTTGTTTACCTTATCAGATCTGCCTCCACCTCGGCCTGGCCTCCCTCCTCCACCTCCACGGCCACCACGGCCTCCGCGAGAGCTCCCACGGCCACGTCCTGGCCGGCCTAAGTCTCCGAAGTTGATCTCCAGCTGGGTGGTGATGTCATTGGCTGGTTTACGGAAGTGGTGATCACCACTACCTTCTTCAGACTAATAAAAATAAAGTTGTGGGATTCGTTTTAGTTACATAAACTACCATTCTTAATCCTAAGAAATTCTGCTGCTTTGGTGGCTTGTGCAAAACACTTGCACACAGTGCAATAATGTAACGACATTATGATGTCAACAATAACAGCTGATACCTCTACACATTTTATAAATTAATACAATAATGCTGGAAACCTATACCACCAAAACAGTCAACAGCTGTGCAATAACAGGGCTGATACCTTGTGGAATGAGTCAGGATCAACATCACCAGCTTCAATCACAGCTCCATGTCGCTGAAAAAACACACACAAACACACAAATGTATGAGATTAGCTTTGAGAAAAACACATTTAATCAACATTAGTTTGTGATGCAAGGTAACAGTTTGTACACTTAGCAACAGTCACTTTGCAAAATTTATGTTATTTACAAAAAGCTTGAACTACAGCCATTTGGATCACCATTATAATACTCTTATGCTGTTTTTCAGCATGTTCAGTAATTGACAACTTTGATTTCTGGGTTGACAATTTCTTTTAAAAGCAGCTTTTACACATGACCTTCAAGAAACTTACCATGCCGACTTCCTCGCTCTTTGACTTGTGCAGTACATAGCCTTTTTTCCACTGACCATCGTTACCCTCGTTGGGTTTGCGGATGTTGAATTCAACTTTGGAGCGTTCCTTGTCTTGCATGGCCTTCCATTCATCCAGTGTCATCTCCTTTGGACCCTCATACTTCACCTCTTCTACTTCATTCTCCCTACACAAATACATCCTTCATAGGTCTAGTGAAATATAACAGGGATTTTCATTTCCCAGCATCAGCAACCATTATTTCAAACAGACTTCTTCTGTTTATCACTCACTTGTTTTCGGAATCAGCAGGTGCATTTTCCTCTCCTTCAGGAATGGGCTCAGGTGCAGCTGACTGTTTGAGATCACTGTCAAACCAGACACTTTAATTAGACAGGGCAAAGAACCTAAAGGTTCTAAAGAACCTTACTTAAATCAAACTGTATTAAACAGAGTATCAATATTTGATCCCAAACGAAAACAATTCCAAGACAATACATTTCAGCACATAAAAGCATAGAACAGACATAAAAAGCTATTTTATAAATCAATTTATTGTTTGTTTTAACTCCATAGGATTTTACATACCCAAGACACACCCAAGTCTCTATACCAGGGTGTTGAAATCCTGCTCCTGGAGAGCCATACTACTGCACGTTTTGTATGCCTTTTATTTAACAAACACATTTACGGTCTTTAAGTACTTTATGAATACATTAATGACTTTAAGTGTGGTAAATAAGAGACACAAAATGTGCAGTACCATGGCTCTCCAGAAAGAGGGTTCCTGAGCCCTGCTCTATAATATTCTGCCCACTAGATATGACTCAGGTCCCTTATTTAATGCAAGTCTTTGGGACTTTTATTACATCTGATTGATCTCCTAAAGTGCATTTTTCCACAATATTCTGCACAGTTTAAAGTCATTTCAAAACCTGAAGTATGAGCAATAGCATGTAAGCAGTAGTAGCTTAGCAGTATATGCATAGCAGTGACAATATTGGGTGTAGTTTACAGAATTCTTTAACTCCCTGGGGTCAACGGTCGCGCCGGCACGACCAGCTCACTTTTTTTAGGATCAGTGCAAAAGACACTAAAAATCCTCTGTCGAAATTGGTCACACAAATAAGTGATACATATCATTCGAAACTGTTAAGTGTCTACTTTTATTGTTTAACACAATGCAAACATGTACGTCCATCTTGCTCACATATTATTGTGGCACAGTTTGTGATAAATACAAAAAAATACATGTTGGCCAATAGTATGTTATAAGTAGCTGAAATAAGCACAAATGTCAGGGCATGTCAAAACATCTCAAGGGCTCCAAAATTACCTCAGACCCAGAGGGTTAAATTGCAGTGGATTTTAAAAAGTATCACCTTAAATAACTGTGATATAAACCACCTAAAATAAGCTGTTTTAATGGCTACAGGCATTAAATATTAAACATCTTTTAATCTTACCTGGCTTCTTCCTTTGCATTGCCCCAGTTGTACAAACCGCTCCCGCTCTGCTTCTCCTCTCCCTTCTGTCGACTAGAACGTATAAATAACAATAACATTTCAGTGTTACTAGATTGACAAGATACTCATCACTCAAGCATGTGTTGTTGGCTTCATCACACTCACGATCTGTCATTGCCACTGTGTCTGTCAAAATCACGTTTCCCCCGAGAATCAAAGCCATCTCCACGTCCCATGCCCCGTCCACGCCCGCCTCTGCCCCCTCGCCCTCCACCGCGGCCTCTAGACAGCTTGTCTCCCACTGGCCTGTGGACCACACGTATACATTGTGACAACTACATCTCATTTTTTGAGCACCCTAACCAGCCTAATACAAGAACAATGGCTCATCCAATGGCATGTGTTTGTGACAACACAGTTTAGAACTGAAACTAACCAAAGAATTTCCATTTGAGAATGGAGTCTGGTAATACAACTGGTACAATCCTTATGAAGGGCTTATTACACTTTCCACACTGATAGTTCAATTACTTTGTTTCTAATCTGTTCTTGAATTTCTTTAGGTCGCGGCATTGTGTGGCGCTATTTGTGATCTTTTAGCCTACATCACTTTCCCTATAACTGAAATTAAAATGAAATGATTAAAAAGAATGATTAAAACACTTAACTTTGTGAGACAAATATGCAAAAAAATCAGAAAGGGGGCAAATACATTTTCACAGCACTGTATACCTTTAAGTTGAAGAGCCCACCAACCTACACAAACTAAAAGTATTGCTCATCTGCCCCATAATAAGGCTTGTTATACAAGCCTATATAAGGCTTGTCAGTCACACTGTTTGGATTATTACAATAACTCACTTCTCCACAGAATACTCTCCACCCTCTGGTTTATCATCAATTGATTTGTCAAAGCGCCGCTCACGTGGAGGTCGTCTTTCCGGTCTTCTGTCACCAAGGCAACCCTCTCCTTGACCTCCTTGGTGAAGGGAACCAGTCTGACCCTGCTGCTCTGGCCTCCGGCCAACCCTCCTTATGCCTAAAACACACATTCAGACATATACTAAAATCAATGCATACAATAAGTCACCCTAAAGACCATGATAAGCTGGATATGGCGTATTTGAATAGGGTTGTAGTTAGTACAGTGGTTCCCCAGGAGCAGGGCTAAAAACCTACAGTATATTTATCTGTGCTGCAGTAAAGTACATATCTGCAGAAGCCCTTAAAATCACATTTTTGAAGAAACACATTTATACTGCCTAGTGGACTACAATAATTATTTTAGTGATCACTTAAGTGACTATAACCACTTAAATTTCATATTATTCTTTATATACTGTTGATTTGTCTTGAAAAGGCATGCCACCACACACAGATGTGACTTTATAAACGACATTATTTACGAACTGCAAGGAGGCCAACATGTGACTAAAGCAGCTACAAAGTTATAAATAAAGCTGATCAGATTGTGATCGGATACTGAAGCTGACACGTCAGATTACATTAACATGGGAATAAGACGCTTGCTGCAAAACCTTGGTGGCGCTTCGAGCTCAAATTGTTATTGAACATTCAATTAGGACAACAACACCACCACCTCAGGCTGGTGTCCATGTTGATCTTACAGTTGTTTATATACACACGAGCACATGGTCAATAGTGGTCCACCCAGACATCCCAAAAGGGGCGCTCTGAACTCACTTTTATGCGTCTGATGCATTCAAAAGAGCTGTTTCTTTTGCTAAGTTTTGGAGCTAAAACGCCACTGTGCTGCTTTGACAGATACCCACTAGGTCTTAATACGCTGGTACACAATTATTTGATAAACTGTTCCATACCCTCTTTCTTTAGAGGCACGGGCGCATGCGCATCTTCTTTCTTTTCCTGCGCTGTATTTTTCCTTTCTTTCTGGGACTCTCTCTTCGGCTGCTTGGCAGCTTGGGCTGCCGTTTTCGCCCCACCGGACGCGGCTGAATCTTTCTTCTTGTTCTCCGCCGCCTTCAGTATCTCAAAAGGATCGGATTCGTCGTCCAATAGCTGGTCGAATCGATTGGTAACGACGCAGCCGAAGCCCTCTTGCAGATGGCCGGGCATAATGGCGCCCCAGCAGCAGGATTCTTCGATGCTTCGAGCGAACGGCTTACAGTTTACAATTACAAGATGGCCAAGGAAGTCAACTGCTTCTCTTCCGGCACTCGCAACATCCGGGACTTTACAGACTGCGAGCCATATGGGGGGTGTAGTTTTTTTTTTTCCAAGTGTGCATTTTGTTATATTTTAACATTTAAAAGACCCTTGGGAAATCAAATTGGAGTTTTGCAATAAATAACCTTGAAATGTTATATTTTAGCTAAATGTATATATCCCAATCAAACGCCCACCACTATAAGTTTAAGTTCAAGTTTATTTATAAAGCGCTTTTCACAAGGGGACATTGTTGCAAAGCAGCTGTACAAATGACAATGAAAAATGTCCAAGGATATTTACAGTGTACTTTTGAAACTTGAAAAATAAAAATAATGTAAAAATAAAGTGCACACAAATACACATACATAAACACATACATAAACAATAT
>JAZGTK010019619.1:0-11313 GCA_036877625.1 Ambastaia sidthimunki
AACATACACAGGTGAACAATCCAGAGTATAAACGCTTGGTAAGGCAGATCAATGATACTGGCAATACTTCGCAATGAGTGTGAGTCTTGAGTGTGCTTATATAGTCCATGACAGGAAATGATGAGACATGAAACAGGAAACAGGAAGTGCAGAGGGAGCGGGAGCTAGTACTCCGGGGACGGCTCCCTCTGCTGGCGTGGCGGTATGGGTGGCGTTGTTACATTAGGAGTGCTGGGATGTATTCTTGAGATACTGAATCATAGAAGCATAGGGCCAGATGGAGGTAATAATTATTAAATTAGTACAATAAGTAATTGTGACACCTGATCCTAAAGTGTTTGTCTTAGAGTGTTTGAGAAAAATAGTAAAGAAATTAGTTCATCATACCTGGTGTGAAATTGTATACTCGTAAGCAGTTTACATGTTGTGGTAATCTTCAAATTTTGAGATTCATAATTATGAAAGTGAAAGTGACATGTTTTTGTCAGTTATGGTTACCCATGACCGAATGTGACCTCTGCATTTAACCCATCCTTAGTGAATAGTGAACACACACTGCAAGTCGTGAACACACACACACTGGAGCAGTGGGCAGCTATCACTGCAGCACCCGGGGAGCAATCAGGGGTTAGGTGCCTTGCTCAAGGGCACTTCAGTTGCTACCCACCGGTGCTGGAATTGAACCAGCAACCTACTGATTACAAGCCCGACTCAATAACCAGTAGGCCACACCTTCCCCCATTGCTCTTTTCTTATACACTAGAATGGTCATAATTAGAATGTAAAATAAAGGAATCTGAAATATAAAAACAAAACAGTAAACAAAGACCATGTAGAATTACATGGTTTAAGTCGAGTTGAGGGTGCTACGCCTATAGTGATATAAGTCTGGCCGAATGTAACAAAGGAGACTGTTAATTTAGAAAAATTTTGAGTAAAATCAGGCTGGGTTAAGTGTTAGGCTGAGACGTCTGTAGGCAAGAACGAGAAAGCATGCCAGCAGTTTTGGTTAGAATGTCCGGGAATATGCTCAGCTTTAATAATAAAGTTATAATAAGGACCACTGCCCTTGAAAATCCCCTAAAGCCAATAGGAACAGTGGCATCAGTAAAACATTTTAAGGTGACAGGCGATACAGGAATATCGTTATAGAAAAAAAAGATGCCGTACCAACTGTTTAGCAGGTGAGTCCAGAACCTGAAGTCTGGCAAGCAACCTTTGTCTAACTAAAATGGGGCGTATAGGTTAGCGTCAGAGTGAGCTTAGATTAGCAGGCATGGAAAAAAGGCCCTACCTTGGGGAATAATGCTTATAGGAAAATTAAGATGGCTGAAAAGTGAGAGCATGTCACATTTGGGAGCAACACGTGAGGTGCTAAAGAATGCTTTAAAAGACCTTATTCTAAGGATTTTTTATTGGGGAAAGGCTTGCGTTTTGACCGAATAGAATACCAAAAAATTATATGGAAGGTGTTGGCTCCTTTTTAAAAAATCTATAGAAAGCAGTTAATGCAGGCCCTAGAAGGAAATTAATGTTCGTGAAGAACAAACCATTGCGCAAAAAATTAACCTTTGGAATATTGATGTATTGATATTCTTTGTAGTAATCATTTTTATCACATTTTTTATTCGAGGGATTTACTTATTAGGGAGAAATAGGGGCATTTTGACCAAATTGAACAAAATATTTATATGGAAGTTGATAAGTCATAAATCGCGTTGAGCACATAGTGTGTGTGTCCTAGCGTGCTGTGTCGAGCCCTTCTCGGGAGATTTGCCTTCTTTCGGGTGTAACTTTGTTCTTTGTTTGTTTTCCTTCTGTTAGAAACAACAGATTATTTTTGTGTGGAAATTGTTTTGATAGTTCGTTTGATTATTTGTTTCTTTGTCTTTGGTTGTGTTTGATATGCTTGGAGCCTTTTGTTTCTTTTTGTGTGTGTATGAGTTTTTGTTTGAGATCTTTGGCTAATTATTTGGCCTGACATCCCAAGTTTGTTTTATTGTCATTATTCCATCTGCTGCCTAATTTGTTTGATTAATTATCTTTTGTTTCATTTTGTTCGTTTTGTAGTTTTAAGATTTTGGTTTTGTTTTTGATGTAATTTCCAGTTTTATTTGTCTTTGCATATTGATTTCTACTTTGTTTGACCCATTCAACTTATAAACTCTTAATTTGATTTCTTTTGGTTTACTTGTGTTTGCAGTTGGGTTGGTTATAGAATCAGCCTGTTCTTGCATTTATTATTATTATTATTGACTTGATTTATGTTTTTTGTTGACCCTTGAATTTCCTGAAATTGGGTTATTCTCTGTGTTAATTGTGTTTGCGTGTGCGTCTTCTCCTTTGGAGTTGCAGGCCTAAATAGGGCGAGAGAGTGTGGCTGTCTTGCTTTTTGGTGGCGGTATTCCCTCACTGATTGCTGTGGCTTGCTGTGTGCATGGGGATTGTCGGCTGGTGTATGTGTGAGTGTGGTGTGATTAGGAAGAAACTAATGTTTTTGCCCAGTCTGCCCTGTAGTTAAGGCTGCAGTCCATTTAATTGTTTGTGTCTATGTGCTTTGTGTTGAGAAGGACATTCATTTTATTGAAGATTATACTCAATTTTATTGTAATAAAGACTTTTGTACTGTGAACAGATACCTGTGTGTCCAGTCCCTTTTATTCTGCCTCGGGGTGGGGGAAACCTGTGCATGGCCTTAGGGGCAAATTCCTCGGGTGACATTCCCAAGGTAGCGTAGTCGGGTGTTTAGTTTGTAGTTAGTGGGTGTTCTAGTGTAGACCTTGTTCTATGCCCCCATCGCCTGGTCACAATTAGAAAATCATATAAAAGAACATTAAAATTGTGTGAAAACCACACGAGAGCACATCTTTGTGGTCTGTGCAGCTGTCAATGTTACGTGAGTATTGAGCAGATTCACCACTAATCCTAAATAGTTACAACATTACATGGTAATGGGCAGGTCTGAGACAGGTCTGTGACTGGTGAGCTTGATAGCTGCTTCACATAATCCTTGCAGTGAGACAGGTGCTGAGAATTCATCCGTCATTTAAACTGTCACTGCAAACTGACTGTAGCAATATTGAATAATAATGGTATGGAGTGAGTTTTGCCATTTGTTTGGTGAAAATGTAAGATGTATGTAAGTTTGTAATTCTAACTTGTAGTATTTGCCAAAAAACTACTAAATGCAAAGGTGGGTGTAACTAATTACAAAATGTATATTATTGTAATGGATAGAATTATCATATATGTCTAACTCACTGTTCTTGTTACTCTGGAGAATTTACATTTTTGCAGTTAAAAAGTTATGGGAGTGTTTTTGACAGCATCAGTACAATAGGAGACTGTCCTTGGATTTTACATTAATAGCTACCATAAAGAACAAGTAGAAAAATGATTTATCTGATTTTGTAGGAAATGTAATAACTCACCTTTGCACATGGCACATAAAGATACTTCATCAAACTGATCAATACTGCCTCTTAAATAATGAATATAAAGTTTAAGGATTATACAGGACACTGTTTGGCTCTTGAGTTCCTAAGTTTATTTGGCTAAAATGCATGCAGATAATGTATTAACTGTAATAACACAAATGACAGCAAATGTTCATAATTCAATAATTAGCTGAAATAAACTTTCCAATACAAAACATCAATTTATAAAGAAAAAAAATCCTTCTAAAATACATACTGAGTGGTGGTTTAATGAGGCCATCATTTTTACAAATACTGCTAAAATGTTTGTTTCTGTAAAAGCCACAAAAATGCTAAATTGCCTATGAAGAACTACACAACCCTTCATCTTGAGAACAGCTCCACCAAAGAAGTCACTGTTACTATAGCAACCGCAACAGAAAAGCAGAGCAGTGACTGTCTTATGCCATTATGCACTGCCAATGACGACTCAGTCTTCCTACACTCTCATTTTTGTATGTATCTAAATATTTTACAATACACCTAATATATTATATATTGTTGTTACACTTTTTTATCATTTTATATATTTTTTATACTTTCAAACAGCCAAGGGCTGTGCTTTTGATAAAATTATGTGATTGAGACATTAGTAATTCATTCTCACATTACAAAATGATAAAGTACAAAGACAAATACACCTGTATGTTTTAGATTTTCAATATGTTTTGGTTTTAAAGGTTCCTTTCATATCAGAGTTGCCGGGTTTGATTTATGTCTTGCAACTCTTTATTGTGGATTTTATTTAAATGCCTATATGGATAAAACTCAATACATTTTCAATACATGGGTACAATTTCAATATATGGGTGCAGTTTCAGAATGTCCCAAATTGTGAAAACAACTGAAATGATCATTGTGTTATATCATAAACTGTTACATACAAATATGAATGAATATGGCACATTTCACAGAAACAATATATATTTCACTAAAACCACTAAAACAACATCAGACACAGGATTTCAATCTGCTGAACAATGCCTCCTTCATAACCAGTGTAATCAAAGGTCTTTAATCATCTGTAATGTGGGTGACATGAAAACCAGTCAGTTCGAATCCCTTTTTACATTCACTAAGATTGGGGTTCATGTCTGTCTCCTCCACAGTCTTCCTGGAGGTGTAGGTGGACTTCCATCGTAGGAGGACAATCCTCTTGAAATACTTTACAGTGTTGTTCTTTACACTGACAAAGCAGAAGGTGTTGATCATACTGTTGCTCATGGCAATGCATTCAATGATGTAGAAAGCCACCAGAGAATTCTTCTCTCTGGAGATGAGCGTTGGGTGAAAATCACGCAGGATGGTGTACCCATAGTATGGAGCCCAGCAGAGGATGTAAGCTGTAAGAATTCCAATGAGCACCAAGACCGTTTTCCTGCGACAGCGTAGACGTTTCCGTATCTGCTCTGTCTGGAAACCTGGAACGCTCTTAAACCAGAGTTCCCTGGAGATTCGCAAGTAGCACATGGCCATGGTGAGCACTGGCCCGACAAACTCTACGGCAAAGATGAACAAGTAATAGGAACGATAGTACAGTTGTTGGTCCACTGTCCAAATCTGGGCGCAAAAGGTTTTGCTGTGATTGGCTCCATGAGGAACTTTAGTGGCAGAGGTGAAGTAAGCAGAAGGTATGGAAATAAGCATAGGAACAATCCACACACCTGTTATGATACAGTAAGCTGTCTGGTGCTTCATCCTGGGCCTCAAGGGGTGAACAATGGCCATATACCTAAACACAATAAAAGACTAAGATTAGGGGCATTATGGTGATTTTCCATTGAAACAATAACAGGCAGACACTTCACTCTGTGGGACAAACTTTTAAAACAGTTGCCAAAATTTCACAACACAAGTAATGCATCTTGTGGCTTTATCGCTCACTGAGAAAAAAACATCTTGTGATTAGTTAAAGCAGGAGTTTGGTTGCACATTTTCACAGAATTCAAGACTAAAATATACAATTACCCAAAATTCAACACTTTAATGACATGCAAATCTTGTCACTCAGTTATTAAGGATTTCTGTGCCTAAGTAGACCAGAAACTTTACATGTAAGCCACCCTTTACTAAATTTTGCTTAATAATAAAGACATTACAGTCCACTCATCCTTTTTCTGGTCCTATATTACTTTCATAATTTCTTTAAGCCATCTCTAATACAGTCATAAAACAAGAATGGTAAAAATTGCCTCTTTAAATTATACCTTGGCTGAGTGCCTGAATGACTTTATGATTTAATGATAATATTGAGATTGAAGGAGCTTGAGGTTTTGCAAAACGCTAAAAGATAAACTTGTCTGTGACTGTGCAAGTGACAATTTAATGAAATATATTATTTGGTGAAAAATTTATATTAATGTTAGTTAATATTAAATTAATTTTTATTAATAAATGTAAATAAACTATTTATTAAAAGCAGTTAGCTTATACAGGCTGTTTGTTACAATGATTCTCCATAGTAAAAGGCCGGTAGTCACATATTCACAATCTTAAGTTAGGGTTAGATTTCAAGAACAATCTGTCAGAACAATCATTACATGTGCTAAAATCTCTGTAATGGTCTCTCATGAATTACTACTTTTAATCTGGATTTTTTTTCATGTTAGGAATTGCTGCTCTGTATTGAAGGTAGTGATTTGTACACTTTTGTTCTCCACATGAGCCCATATACTTGCATATAAAATATTACCGAATAACTGCAAAACCTTTTGTTGCAGAGTATAAACAATTTGAGTATTATTTGAAGTGGTTTGTTTGGCAACCACAATGCATAATGCACGAATATAAAAAACAGCAATATTTTCCCTACTAAGTAAGTGACAGCTGAGCACACATTCAGGCTGCCTGTATCTTCACCACAGCATACTGTTTTAGGAGGTTCCAAAGCAAACCAACCTGTCAACAGCAATGGCCAGTAAGGCATTGGTAGACACATAGAGAGACACAGTCCTGAGGTAGTTGACAGAGGCACACAACACTTTCCCATGGTCCCAGGACAGCTGTTTAACTACATAGTAATCCACCAAAAAAGGGCAGCAGACCATGGCCACTATGAAGTCGGAGATTGCCAGGTTAGCAATCAGCAGGTTGGTGAGGTTCCTGAGTTTTTTGTATCGAGCCAGAGTGGCTATAAACAGGAAGTTCCCAAAGCCACACACTAGCATAATACAGGCCAAGACCACTCCAATGACAATGGTGGCCACAAAGTACGCCAGTCCCTGTGTAGTGTCGGGCATCTCGTCTGCAGGAACACCATAGTCCATGTCGTAGAAGTCTATGTCCACAGAATCATGAACGTCAAGAATGGGCACTTGATTATGGGGGTTCACAAACACAGCTGCCAAGTGAGTGATGTTCGCTTTCTCCATTGCAGCGAGCGATTCTGTTTCTTTCTGGTATGAAGTCTTTTTCTAGCAGTTGGTGGTCATGATCCAGGCTTGCTGAGGGGAAAGTCTGGCAAAATGGAATCAGATTTAAGTTCCCATGACAGTAAGCATGTCACACACCATACCATGATACATAAAACAAATGCAATTGCCTAACATCATTCAAAATTTGAAATTGTTTCATAATAAATATTATGAAATCATATTCAACATATTGTGGTAAAATCATATTAGAATTAAAGCATGAATGATGATCCCATATCTCTTAATTAAAATGTGAAGTATAATCTTTCTGCTACAAGTACCACCAAGCAGAATTACAAAAATGCATTTCTAGCAGGTTTCCTGGACACTCCCCCCTTAAACTATTGGTCGGCCCTGAATTCAATATTACTGGCCAGTATTGTTGGCAAATTATTCACTTCAGCTTCAACAGTTTTGGAATACAATTTATATGTACTGCTCATACGTTTGATGTTAATAATTGTATGTATTTATATGGTACAGCATATAAAATAATCATGACAAAGCCAAATCATAATTAGTCTATTTAGTATGAGAAAAAACACAAGTAAGTCTTGAGTCTCTGCATTTAAGTCCCATGTCAAGACAGGCAAGTCCAAGTCAAGCTGCAAGTCCTGAATTTTAAACTTCAAGTCTTAAACAAGTTATTAGCGCTCTTTCCAATAATTACTCACAGGATTAATTGTAGTACATTCCATTGATCTGACATAAAATGAAAGGCATTCACAATGATTAGAATCAGTTGATGCCTTTGAATTGTTAAATAATCACGTCCGGGAGTATCTCAAAAACATTCAGGAAACAAAAATTTTTTTTTACAAAGATGTAAACCAATTTAAAATACATATAATACATATAACATATAACACCACCAGAGGGCGCGATGCGTACCACCGGTAACGTTCGAGAAAAACCGCTGCCTTAAATGTCACCCTACAGACAACGCACAAGCATCTTTTGGATTTTTAAATGTCTTTCGTGCTTAACTTGTAAAACCAAGACAAACTACATTAACAAGGCACCGTAGTCATGTATGTTGTTATCATACCAGTCTGTCGTCATTTTTAAATGTATATTTAAGTTTTATAAGAAATACATTAAGCGTGTCACATGACACTTTGCGGTCAAGGCGCTGTAAGACTGTTTTATTTAATTTTTCGTACTAAATTTTGCGTGAAATATCTGATATCTGAAAGATTAAATTGCTCAAATATAAGTACATTTATATTTGTATATTTCCATATACAATGTCTAAGTTTCCAAATTATAAATGGTTTTCTAGTGCAAGTCTAAAACATAAAATAAACGTTACTGAGCTGAATACTGAACAGTTGTGATATATGACAAGCATTCAGCGCCATCTCGTCTGACCTGTGTGATCAGACCCACTAGTGATCATCACTCTTACACTTTAGAAGGTAAAAAGACTCAAGTGTAAGTCAACTATTAAAAAGCTTCCGGACTAAAACACTAAAGAGTTTATCAAAGCTGTAAGAAGATCAGGGAAAACAATGTATTTGTAATAGGTAGAAGACAAATTGTCGCATCCTCTGTGAATCAAACAAAGGTTGTGTCATCATATGAATTATTTGTCAGGCAATCTGTGAATCATATATCTGTGAATAATATGTTGTTATGCCCCGTGTCTTTTCCATAAGCATACGTTATAATACGTATATCTATTTATAATTACACCATTACAGATTATGCTGTAATGAATTGTGTTGACAATCAATTTGAAAAATTAAATGCAATAGGCTAAAACGCTTTAAACTCTTCAAACGTATAACTACAGTATGAATGAATAAGCTTACAGTGTATCATAACTGTGGTTACAATTTTTAGTGGAAGTATACAAATGAGGAGGCACATTAAACACAAAAATACCACATTTTCACACACACACACACACACACACACACACACACACACACACACACAGACACACACACACACACACACACACACAAAAACCTTTTTATAAAAGGAATTAATCGCAAGCATTTCTTTTGGTCGTTTTATGTCACAAAAAATGTCAGATAAAATAGTTAACTGTTTGTTTGTTGAAATTTTAAATTAGGTCTACTTGTCTTTTACTTTACATTAAAGCAATAAACGCTGCAACATGCAACTGTGACTAAAGAAAGAAAATAATTTTGAGCTCTTGAAAATAAAACGCAAATAAAACACGCACGTTATTTTATTTTGTATAGCGTATATTTATATCTTATATGATCAGTTACAAGAAGGTTAATTTTTTCTCATCTCGTATGCTGTGCATAAACTTACCGGCCATTGTCGCTTTTTGTCTGAGGGTTCATCTTGTTTGTCTATTTCACTCCAGTACAAGTGCATGTATACCGCGGCAGATTTTTGCTGGGATCTGGTATCTGCTCTCTTTCCCTCTGGTGGCAGATGATAAATTCTGTTAAAACATTGACGTCTGTAGTGCTGGAGCACAGATGCCACCCACCTGTTCGTTGAGAAAGTGTGTTGACGCACTCTGTCGCGAATATTACATCTAAGAAGTGTCGCTTATTTCCATAAATACTCTAGTATTCAGCGTGTTAAATAACATGCAAGGCAATGTAGTGTTTATTTCTAAAAACTAAAAACTTTACAAAAACGTTACAAAAAATACTATTCCAAGTGGGAAAAAATAACTGGGGGAAACAAGTGGATTATGAGAATTGGCACTTTGTTACAACCAAGGACTTGTTTCTGACTGTCTTACATAGCATCACAATGTATGACTTAGAATAAATTCAGGTGAACTTTGAAATTACCAATATGTTTTATGACTGGTGCTTATTTTTCAGTAAAATGGAATTAGCTGACAAAAAAATAAAAAAGTGAACATTCATCAATTATTGAACTTTCACCTGTTCACCTTTCATCAGTTACCAATATATTCCTTTATAATATATAATCCAAACATATCCCATACTCCAAAAAAGGATTATGGGTTATGTTATGCATCAAAGTATACATGCTTATACATATTTATGCTTAATAAATATATCTTAGAAAGCAGAACGATCATACTCAACACTGTACAATGTACTTGACCTTTCAGTGTGATGTATGAACCAAAAATAATTACAGCCATAGTTTTTAGCATAGACTGTCAACAGTAATAGATAATTATATAGATAATTATATATAATTAAACACTTTTAAGAAGATAACTGGGTGCCACTTACAGTCAATGAGGTCATGTAACATCAATGCAGCATACTGTTTGAAACATTTGTTGTATAGGCAAGAAGCAGTGTATACTGTGCAATATTCAGTAAGCAGTATGTTAATATTCTATGCTGAATGCAGCCATGGTGTCTGCTGGGCTGTTGTGTTTTTGTTTCTCCCTTTATCCTTCAGCAGACACTGGTGATAGACAGCAGGTGTCATCCATAATCACAGACAATAACTTCTCTGTCATGAGTGGCTAATGAGAGGATGATCATGGGGAAAAAATTAGACTCACAAACAGCATGTAACTGATTCTTTCCTCCTGCCTCATTTGTTGTTACAAATAATTTATTCTTGACTAAAATGAAAGCTGATAAACCTTTATTGTCCTCTTCTGTTTTGCTTAGTAAGGGTGATTTAGTCAGTTTATTGGTATTTTCATTTAATTTGGTATGTTAAGTTGCAGTATAATGTTTCCATACACGTCAATTCATACAAATACATGTTTTAGAGTGAAAACAACTCAAGGTTGTAACCCTGGTTCCCTTAGAGTAAGGAATGAGACACTGCCTCTGACAATATGCTATAGGAAATGTCCTCAGTGTGACTGGTGTCTGAAGCATGTGTCTAATCTCACTAATCCTATTAGACCATGACAGTGTGATGAGCTACAGATGCGTGAGTATAAAAGAGCGCCTGTGAAGCACTCAATTAACTTTTTTGTTTGAAGAAGACCTGGGGAGACACCCCTGAAGCCTGGCAGCAAGACGCAGTGTTTCATTTCCTACTCTCAGGGAACTGGGGTTACAACCATAGGTAAATTACAATCAGTGGCAGACTGGGACAATAAATCAGGCCGGGAATTTGATTCCACCCCAGGCCACCTCTGTTACTGCAGTCACCACCACCCTATTCATGTGTCTACCAAACTGCTAAACTTGTAGGCTAACCCTGTTAGTTGATGTAACAGGTAGACTACCAGATGTAATATAATTGAATAAATAAATGAACCTTCAAAAACTCACTAGGAATACACCATCTATACCACCACACCAAATACAAATATAAAATTGGCTTACACATTTTAAGAAGGGATAATAAAAGATACACATTCACATTTTGAAATATTTACATTTTATGTATTTCCAATGCTCAACTCAAGTATATCAAAAGTATCAGAAACACAAACACAAATAAACTTAACAAAAGCTACGACAATGTAAGTAACAGATAAC
>JAZGTK010019620.1:0-11313 GCA_036877625.1 Ambastaia sidthimunki
CCAGGATGATTTGTGTTGGGGAAGAGAGAGGGAGAATGCAAAAGGCTAAGAGAGTGAAGAAAATTGAAAGAGTGCTGGAGATGCAAGGATGCAAATAGCCACAAAACCTGGGAGAGCTTTTCCATCTTCCATCAGCATTTATGTGGGACATTCAGGAGAAGAGGTGGGTGGCGTGTTTGCGAGCTTAAGGGGAAGCCAGTAAAGGCTGTGAGGATGTTGAAGGGGGAGGTTAATAATTTTCAGTGTGCAGTAGAACCAAGTTTGCAGCCGCAACTTGCTTTCTGGTTTAATGAAAATGGCCAGAGTGGAAGATAAATAGCTCCATTTAAATGCGGTGGGACCCAATCTGGATGGTGACTAATCTTAGAGCCCCCCCCATCCCCCCTTATGTTTTTTCTCCAAAACTGTTTATGCATTGCCCCATCAATGAACTTCTCACTTTCCCCCTCTTCCCCCTCTCTTCTATCACTGTCCTTTCTTTCCCGTCCCCATTTTCTTTGTACCTCACCTCCGCCACGGCAGTGCCTGACATCCCCATGAATTGTGGTAAGGTTAGAGTTCAAGGCTTGCAGAGAATTATCTTGATTTATGCGGGCACAGGGCCGGTAGCAGAGCGAGCGTGCCATCCGCTGCCGGGCCCTGCTGGGGCCGTGGGCCTGTTTTATGGCTCCCCAGCGGCAGGGCTACGGTGGTTTTGCTCTCTGCTGCTGCATTTACTGTTTAATGGTGTATGATATATCATTAAAGTTTTTGAAAAACGTGTTTTTAACACAAATTGATTTTGATGCTGTACAAAACCCAGACCTAGTGACCAAGACCGTCAAGTGTGTATTTGTGTGTGTGTGAATAAGAAATAGGGATTTATTTTACACCGTATTGACAACAAAAAACATAACAGTTGTTCAGAGTATACCTGCACAATGATAGCTTTTTTATGAGCTGTGTTATCTCACACCGCTTTACCTCAATTTCATCTACAGAATACTCCCATGTACACACATAATATCACATATTATGAGCCGTGTGCTGTGCATTGGTATTATACTATATAATAGTACATTCGTTTGGTACACTGGTTTGTTTTATATGGAGGGTTTCCATGCAGGCATGTGTCAGCTGTCACTCAAAGTCTTGTTAGGGGTCTGTGAAACCCACATGAGCAGATTATTATGAGGAGCTCAGATGAAATCATTCTGCCTGCTGTGAAGGCAACGTGAAATGAGTGAAGGCCAAAGCCCATCTCAACAACCACTTTAAACGGTACCGTGCGCTGTGTGTCTCAACCCCTGCTGTCTTCCTCTATTTCATTTCCCCTCGCAGACACATATGACTGTGTTTATGTCACATGTGAACATGAGAGTTCTCATGCCAGATTTATCATTCATAGAATGCTCAGTGTTAGGAACATCCAGCCACAGATGTGTGTTCTGGCCAATGCGGTGACAGCATGACATGAAAATGGATTTGTTCTGCTTTGTAGAGGTACAGGGGAGGGCGTAAGTCAGCCAGCTTTGGTGAAAATGCTCCCAGAATGATGTCCCTTCCCAGCATGCCCCACCTGGCCCCTCACGCCTCTCATGTTGGCCCACGCAGCCAACCAGACGACGGAGGGTTCAGAGGTCGCATAATATGATGCGCTTTTATTTTTCTAGCTCACAGGTTTTGACAGGAATCTGTTTAGCTCTCACCACAGCAACATCTCCTGTCTGACATATCTGGGAAAAGTCTGAATCTCAAAGTGGAAAATGAAGAGAGAGCCAGGCAGGGAAAGAAAAACAGAGAGAGAGCTTTCTTCCATTTAGAAACGTATTGGAGCTAAAGACATCTGAGGTGCTTATGAAGTGTGCTGTCTCTGTGCAACAGCAATAACAGGCAAAGTGATTCACACTGACTCAGCTCCTTCGTTTGGATTTTTATTTCCTCTTTCTGCTTTGAAACCTCCCCTCTTTGGGCTGATACCAGCCCACCTGCCTGCCTGACCGAGCATACAGCCCCAGCCAAAATGATGTTGCTTCTCCACAAACCTAATTTCCCCCAGAAATGTATGAAAAGCATTACATTTCCTCGCTGCATAAAATCAATGGGATGGGTCTCTAAAGGAATCAGACCAAGGAAACAAAAGATAAATTGGGTTTCCGTGCATCGACTCTGACTTAGGAATGGGAGAATGAAAAACCCCCATTCCCATTCCATGCCTTCTAGCCTTCCTGCTTTCTGTTGCTCACGATCTTTTGGGAGTGTTTGATGCAATTGTACAAATCTTGGTGGTCTCTCTCGCTTTCTTTCTTCCTGCTCATCTCTCCTTTTCTATGATCTACAGAACATAAAGGCAATGAATAAAGACTAAATCATCCACTAGCAAAGTCTTGAGCAACGCAGCCTGAGACTTCAGACCAATTACACAGGCCCGAAACAGGCTATTCATATCAAGGCCAAAACAGCCTGATAAAGCTTTGTGTGATACTGTAGTTGGAGGCCATTGATTGAATTACAAGGCATCCCCTGTGACTAAGTGGCTGTAATTAAACTGTGATTTGAGATTACATTATTAAACTGAGGCTTTATTATCACGCATCCCCTGTAACCTCACCTCTACTGCTATATCAAAACCAAAATGAATAAGAAAGTAAAAGCACTCTCTTTGTCCAGCTGTAACAGTCAAAAGAAATAAGATCTGCACTAATGAGACATAATCTAATTGAGCTTTTGTCTGTTGTAACTGACAGAGGTCGTTATCGACAGCAATAATTTTCACCGGCAGGCGGAATTCCAATGGACTAAAAAAAGTTCCACAATATGTTACATTACAGTACAGTTCGGAGCTGTGTTTTGGAAGTTTGAGGTTCCTCCACAGTTTTCATGTATTTCTCCGTGTTGATCTATGTTTTAGTGCACAGAATCTTTGGCATGATGGGTAGTTGATGCTAGCTGTTGAAACTGTTGGCTGTTGCACCTCCAGTGAAACAGGAAAGATATCTCGGAGCACTGTTATGCAATTAGGAATTACACATCCACACGTTATTGTTTTTTGCCATATGGTTTTGTTTATAAATGCCAGCCTCTCCTCCCACTATCCCCTGCTGGGAAAGAAAGAGAGAAGCAGAGACACAGTGGCACACGGCGATATGTCTCTACACCTCTCGGTTTGTCTGTCTCTATCTTAGTCTTTCTTTCTCTCTCTCTCTCTATCTTTCCCTGCTTTTCCCTCTCTCTTTTAATTTGCTCCCTCAGATAAAACTTTGATAAAATGGCAAAACATTTATGCTTGTAGTGTGGCTTTGAGGAAGCAGTAGAACAAAAATCAATATTGCTCCACCAAGCATGTGTAATACCACAAATAAAAAAATAAAATTATTTTATAGATGGAGCAGAGTCCCTGCCCCAGGACTGCAGTAAGTTATTATCCATTGAAGGACTCTACCCAGCTGTCTCTAGACTTGTGGTTGTGGGTTAGTACATTGATTGGTAAGACCTGCGACTGAATGAATGAAAGAGAGAGAGAGGCCTCCAGCTCAAGCTGAGGCCCTGTGAGAAGGGTGGGCTTGAAAAGAATCACATATATGTCAGAGAGGGAGAGCGAACTCATAGGCTAACTTAAGCATTCACAAGAAGCTAGTCAAGGTTCATTTTGTATATGTTAATCTATTGTTATGTGTTTTGCTCAATGGCAAATAAATATTTTTTTAAATATAGCAAAAAGGGTTGGAAAACATTCACATAAACAGGACTTTAAAATGGACCTTTTTTAGTACATGCACACACTTATTGAGATTTTTGACTGCTCATGATACAGTCTTTTAGTTCCTTAAACTTATTTTCTAATATCTACAGTGTCCCTCAACTCTGTCATGGAAACACCACAGCGAAATTTCTAATTGTTGCTCAAATTATTTTACAGCAATTTGTAAGTGTTGTTTATCCTATATATGGTGACACATACACACATTCAAACTCTATATTTCTTTTCCTGAGGATAAGGGCTAGGTTCTGTAAACATTACCTCATAGCTCCCCAGTATCCCTGTGGGAACCAAGCCCTCTTCTAATAGAGAAATAAAGGGACATCCACCCTGATCCTGCCCTCATCCAACCACCATACAATCCACAACAAAGGGGTCGGGGGGTCCTAATTCCCTGGCAACGATATAAATTGTACCACTTCCACGAGCCCTGAAGGAAATAAATGACCCCCTCTATCCCCCAATCCACCCCTGAGAAAAGCATCAAATAATCAGATAGGAGAAAAAATTACAAAAAAATCATGAAAGGGCTGGCTGGGTGCCGAGCGTGGAGGGCCAGAGGCCTTTTGTTTGTCCAGGCAGAGGGAAAAGGGTGAAAGAAGACAAAGGGCAGGTCAGACTCTGAGTTTGGGGTCAGCTTATTCTGAATAGAAGACTGCACTTGGACTGCACCCTTTCAGAATGAAACTAACTCAAGTCAGAGCTGTCATCCAGATGGGTGCTTTCACACTCGCTCTGAATTCAGTATACTTCAGAGTGAGTGCACTTATGTGGAGGTGTGAACACAGGAGAGAGTTGTTTATATGCAGGCATCACTGTTTTTGCTATTATAAAAACAATTAATGTATTTAAAATCATGCAAAGCGTGTCCTATTTTGGACCAGCAGCAGACTGTTGCAGTCAAAGCTCTAAAGATAATTTGATTGAGGGAGCAACAGCCCTTGATCGCTGATCCTAAACTGTGTGTGTGAGAGAGACATAGAGTGAGTGTGCGGACTGCTGTGGCTCTGACACAGTACAGAAAGGGTCACTAGCAGGGGAGCGAGGGAGAGAACAGTAGCTCAACAGTTACCAATCATTTCAAACCCCACTAAAAAAGAGAGGTGTAGAAGAAAAGCGTTTTGGGCTAGCTTTCTTTGAGGGTTCAGCTCTGTTGAGGTTCAAAGGCCTGGTGGCCCCACAGGCATGACCTGCTGCCATAGGATGAAATAATAGAGCTCAGAGGCCGAGGTGCAGCACAATTAAAGCTATTTCACTCTCCCACACACACTTACACACACCATCCAAACTCATGCATCACAAATTACACTAGAACCTCACAAATTACACAAGAATTTGTAAAAAATGTCAAGAGTATTTGTGTGTAATTATGAACTGATGAACATACACTTGGTAATATCTTGACAAAATTCCCTCATAATGCTAAGCTTTCTTAAATCTTTCAGTGTCACACTGCCCTTTGTTTCTCCTTGTGAAAAGGATGTTTCCCTCTAAGCAGTAGTTGTGGTCACAGTTCTGTGGAATGTAATTAGGAAGCTTAAATGAACTGGTAATGGAGAACCTGGTCTCCAGATCATGGTTGCTGTGGCAACAGCTGCACACAACAGTGCCTCCAGTAGTTTTGTCACTCTCTTTTTGTATCTGCAAAACGCACAATTGAGCCCTAAAACTGCACTCTGCTGGTAAGAAACAGCTGTGTCCCACTCTCTTTACTACTGTATCTCTCTCTCACACTCTCTCTCTCTCTCTCTCACTCACTCACTCACTCACTTACTGAATGTTCATAATTGTGCTCCAAGCTTTTAAAAGATCCTGAACTTTAGTATAATTTCGTATCAGCTGTGAATATGAAACAGTAAATCAAACAATTTGTAATGCACAACCTCATTTCCACCACACACATTCACTTGCACATGCATACAGACACACACACACACACACAATCTTAATCACACAGATGAATGTAAATGAACAGAATGGAGACAGATAGCTGTAGGCTTCAAGCAGATGGGATTGGTTTGACCTGCTGACATTCTCTGTGCATGTATTGCCAGTTCTGTGTGGGCTGAGCACGTAAACCCTCCTTCCACTGCGGTCCACTGCTGACCTTCATCTGTGTGTGTACCGTCTGTTTCATCCAGGTGTGCTGTGTATGGCCGCATATATACTCACATCAACAAACACACAGATGCAGCCTATATATTACACTATATATACATTATCACAAATGTATACACATATACACAAGATGCAATCATGAACACAGGTGGTAAGTGAACTCTAAACTGTATCGCTGCCAAGATACGATCAGGTATCCAGCGTACTATGCGTATGGTCTACATATGTTCGCTCAGGTTTGCTATTTAATAGAAGCCCTGCGTGACTCATGGACAAAACAGCTTTTTTTTCCAAAATGCACTTTGACTACAGGGAAAAGAGTTAACTAGAGATTTCTTTCTTTTTGATGGTAAATTATTCGAGAAATAGATTGAAAACACAAAAACAACAGAAAGCAATCTGATGGATAAAACTGTACATGTGTACTGTACATCAAATTTCATTGACGTTTACTCAAATCACACACGATTTATCTTTGACATTCAGTGAGGTAAATATGTATCATGTTTATTTCCTGGTCCTCCTCACCAAGTTTCTGTTGACTGACAGAAGCTGCCAGAACTGGAGAAATGAAATTTTGTTTGTTTAATTTCAACTAATTTTTTATGGTTTCACTTCCGTAATGGTGTCCAACATGGGTCATCTGCACAGGGGCTTTTTTTAATGGGAAAAGAGAAGGATAAGCACACCCAAAGGACAGATAAGGCAGCCAGGCTGGTGCCTAAGACTTGGCCAGGGCCTCTGGCTCTGAGACTGGAGCCAGCTCTTGCAGCAGGTGGCTGTCTACCTGCCTGCAGAAAAAAAGAGAAAGTGGAGCCAGGATTGTCTGCCAAGGTCCTCTGTCAAACTGAGCTGGTTTAGAGAGAGAACTTGCATTAAACTGCTTCATTACCACGGCAACAGCCAGATCTATCTCACATTACACCACAATTTAGTGAGCACATTCCTCCAGAACAGGAAATTCAGATATTTTTTACTTTACTGGTTTCTGATTAAGCTTCAAACTGTTTTACAGAATCAACACTTTTAATTCTGAGCTCTGCAGAGACTAGTACCAGCTAGTCTTCTGGGGGAAACTCTTGTGTTAGATCATGCCTGGGATTAATGGCACTGACTTCAGCCTGGTAATTTAAATCTGAAGCTTGCCAAGCCACAAACTACTCATAGTTAAGTTACAGGTAAGCAAACTCTTTCAAAGTTACATAAATATTTGAACGTGTCAGAAGAGTCAGCAGATCATTTTTTTCTGAAGTTGTCCAATGAAACGAACAGTTCACAATGATTCATGATTATTATTTTAATATTATTATTTTGTTTATCAGAACAGCAGCTGTATGCAGATACAAATTGCAGCATTACATTGCCATCATCAGTGTTTGGCAGTAGAATCACTACAAATAGCACAGCTATTAGTTTACCTACATTCTTCAGCATCAATACTGTCACTATTTTTTAAATAATGTTTCAGTAGCATGGTTGTTAGTTGATAAAGTAGCAGGGTAGCTCTGATAGTCACTATAATGTTATATTTTACCTGACAGTATTTCAACAATTAAATCATGTGTCCTGTATATGTGTCCTGCAGTTTGTGTCAGCTGTTTAGAACTATCAATGTCTTCTGATTCATATATGAATCATTTATTGAATTGGCCCTCTTCAATAAATTGGTTAAACTGGTTAGCAAAACAGCCTGAATTGGTGTGCTAATCCGTCTGAACATTCAGGCAACACACCTACACACTGAATTTGGAGCGATTTCTCAATGTGGCAAACAGTAACAAGATGTTCATTGCATTCAACACATTTCTGTACAGGCTGGTCTCCAAGTGTGACCAGCTAAAAAAAACAAACCTTTATAAAACTGTTAAAAACAGACCAGTCCAGCTTAGGCTGGTTTAAGCAGAAATGGCTTGGTAGTACCACAAAGTACCACAATGTGAGACACAAGCACTTTACATGTACATCACAAAATTCATCCCAATGTTATTTCTACAAAATTTTTCACCAACATTTTCCAAAGCAGGTGAACATTGTACACCCAATCGCTTCTCAATAAGCAAGTCAATTTGACCCAGGCAAGCTGACCACTTTCATTTTTACATTTCGGGTATGAGTTACCATATCTGACAAAACATGTCACTCTCACTTCTGATTATTCCAGATTATTCCTGAAGTGTATTCAGATTACAATTTAATTTTAAATAAACATACCCAGAAAGAAATTTATTAATTTCAATTCATTTTAATACGATACACTTTGGCAAGAATTAGTTCTTTGAATTTGTTTTAAGAAGGCAGTTTTTACAGTAGCAGTTACTGAAACAACTTAGTTTCAGTTGAACAATTCACAATATGAGAAAGACACACGTTGAAACAACACCATCTTTTCATGCATGTCCCACTAAGTGTGTGTGCCGGTCTTAAAACCAGTCTCTAGGCATGACAGAGGGTGGGAGGGTTAACAGGTGACAGTGGGGGGCAGGAGGCAGGCCAGGAGAAAGCATGTGGCCAGCACAGTTTGAGCTCCAGAGAAATTTTGTCACTCTTGTCAGTCTCTCATAAAACCCTCTCCCGACCCCACATAAAGCCCACCCCCCTCTATGCGTCCATCTGGACCCCTGCAGGAGACTAACCGCATCCTGAGCTGTGCCTGCATCCCTTTACACACAAACATGTATGTATACTTACTGACCACACATATACACACACACAAAACAGTCATACACACAGCTGTCTTCCTCCTGTTAGGTTACCCCCCAGAAGTGTGTCAGTCCACTGTGTTCTCCTCTCCAGCCAGCTGGCAGCTCACCAGGGGCAGGACGGCTCAACGCTCCCTGCTCTCATCACTCGGCAGTGGGGAGGACAAACTGACTGGCTGGCATATGCTGGATCTGACCTCCACATGGCACAGTGGTGCTTACGGTCTCTCAGCCCAGCTCACTGTCGGTCAGTTGTCACACAGATCACATCATTAACCTCCACCGTGAGTGTGAAACAGGAAGCAGCTGTCAATCAAAATATCCTTTGAGTGTTATTTGAGTGTTAAATAAAATACATGCATATTAGTAGTGGCAGGTTGCCAGATGCCCTACACAACATAGAACTTCCTATATAATCCCTTTATCCACCTGATCAGGTACGTATCGGTACGCTCTGGTAAGTGGCAAAGGTGGAAAGCCAATACCTGTCTGGGTGGGTGGTATTAAAGCAGATTATCACCCTGTGTCTGGCACAGTGTGCACAGCATGAAATAAAGCCTGTTTCATGGTTATGTCAGACCTTTAATCTGCATGATTGGCAGCTCGTATTCCACCACAGTTGGGCCTGTGTGAGATATCCAGGTGTAGCCAGGGGAGATTTTCTCTAAATGAAGCCTCCAGTGGTGGAATCCCTCACAGATGTCCCTGGTTGGTAGGCCTGGATGGTGAGGATTGCCCCAAGCACTGCCAGGCTATTTGGATCCTCTGAGTGTGTCCAATCAGGCGAGGCTTCCAAGGAAACATGTTCTGCATTCAACCCGGTGCTTATTGTGCACTCTGACTGATGAACACACAAACACACACACACACACATACTGTTCAGGATTATTACAATATGTTATCAGTACTGATACAATGTAAAAATGGAGTTTGGAAGAGGGTATGCTGGGCTGTAAAAGTGGTGTTATCTTATTTTTATTATGTCTTATTTTTGTAAACAATAATGTCAATTCAGGGCAAGTTGTCACATGCTTTGATGTTATACATTTACACACAGAAATGTATATTGTATAATATTTGCTATTAAAAGATTAAAAGTGTGGCAACCAGCTCAGTAACCTCCAAATGCCAACTTCAAAACAAATGTTAGATTTTGGGGTGAACTATTTCTTCTTAAGAAAGCCAGACACAAATATAAACACACACAAAAATAGTTTCCCACACACTATGTACAATCCTTCCTGTGCAGTCTTGGTAGACAGACTTCCGGCATTAGGGCTGTGTTTACTGTTCAGCATAGCATATTAATTAGCTGTTCTGTATGTGTGTCTCTTAGAACCCCAAACAATGATCTAAGAACCACCAGTTAGGTGGATTGAGCCTCAGACTTCTCAGAATGAATTAAAGGAAAGACTTTGATGTTTTTTTCAGAAATGCCAAAACTGAGCTTCTTGCTCTCTTTAGTTCCTTCACTGCTGGCTCTTGCTTTTATCCCCATTTTATCTGAGGCCGTTCATTAATACTCTTCAAAATTAACGAGCATGTCATACATCTGTGAACACCTCAGATAAACCATCAGGGACGGCTCAGAATGACAGATGACATCCGTCTGTTTCTGTATCTCTGTATGGGCGAATCAGAGACCGGCTGAAAATGAAGATGTCACTCATCTTGTGGAATTCCCCTAGCCCCGCCCACCTCAGTGAGGTCCCAGCAGTGTGCGTACATGATTGATAAACAATTAAACCTGTGAAGAAACATTCTGGGTATCTTTCCTTTCTGTTGAGTTGCAAATCAGACCATTTTACTCAAACACACTCCCAGAGCAATTAGATTAGACAATTAGACTCCATTGTGAAGGCAGGGTTTGATAACACACTTTTCTTTATTCTGCAATATTTATGTCTCATCTCTCCTTGGTGCAAGATGTATTGTACACTTGAAAGGAGCCATGAAGAGCTTTAATCACAAGGACACACACATGCATTCAAGCACACACACACACACACACACACATAAACACAGTTTTCAAGAGGGCTTTGTTGAGATTATTTCAGGCCTGTGGAATAAATTAGGTTGGTTTGGTGAAGGGCTGTTGGTAACCTGCATGGCTTATTTCAACCTGTCTCATTACAACAACCTTTAGTCCTCGTTTCCAGGCAACAAAAACATATTTTAAACTTCTCCCCACACAAACACACACAAAACTAATTCTGAAGTTCTGGAATCGTTTTCTGTCTCTTACTGATTGATGTTGTGAGGAGGTATTAACACTTCTACTGTCTGTACTGAAGTTAATGCACAGGAAAGATGGATCACACCACGTAATGGCTTCCAGAAAGATGGCTGAGTTATCAATAATGAGTTTGTCCTCCCCTTTTTCTTCTCCATGCTTGTCGCATGTTCCGTCGCAATTAAATAAAACCACATTTGCATATGGAAAAATAATTAAAACAAACAAACTGCTAAGACTGCACCCTCTCCCACAAGAGACTCAGCCAGAGATGAGGGAGACCCAAAAATGAAAAATGCCCCTCACTGAAGGGTGTAATTTCAGCACTCAGCTCCTCGTCCATTAATCCTGTCAGTTCAGATCCTCAACACTTTTTTCAGGGCTTCTCTACAGCTTCACAGTCATGAGGTATAAATGCACAGCTTATGGGGGTCTTGATGAACAATTTAACAAGAGAGACTGCAGACCAACTTTATTCATTAGGACAAATAAGTAAATAACTTAGAAGACTTGTGGATATGAGG
>JAZGTK010019621.1:0-11313 GCA_036877625.1 Ambastaia sidthimunki
TGTGTGTGTCATTTTATTTACACTGTTCTAGGTGTGTTCTAGGTTACGCATGGATCCCCCTTTGCTATTTATAAAATAGTTGAACATACATTAAACTGAACTTGCACACAGACACCACAACACAGCTAAGGACAGACACAGTGGCGGAAGGGGAAATGGAGAAATACTGCTGCTGGTCGTAAAGAGAGTCCTTCAGCTCAAAACGTTTTAGTGGAATTGCTGAGTTGCTGTCTTTGCAAATCAAAAACCACAACCGCAAAACAGAAAGCTTTTAGTGCATCATTTAATGCACTTTTTATATTTAATGTCATTGAGCATTGTGGACGATGAGATGATTTCTTAGAGATGTTGGCGACTACGGGACCCGTGGACTCTTAGCAGTACTAAAACATCTTCTAGGTCTGTTGTCGCTTTGTCATGTTGCTGTTCTTCTCCTCGTGAGGACGATGCGGTGTCCATTAAGGGCAGCATCACACCGACACTAATTATTTCCCGCTCTCTCATGATGAAGGCTGTGCCACACACAAAAAAACACATATCAACCTAACGAGGGGTAATTAGCAGGTCCCTGTAAGGCGGGGCTGCGCTCGGCAACATGACTGCTCTGTGGATTCTGCTAATTCACTTTTCCTCATCTAATTACCCCACACAAACATGGCTGTTTGTCTTTCCTGAGAGAGAAAATGTGTGTGTGTTGGGGGGTGAGTTGTGGGGGAGATGGGGAGCGGGCGATTTGTCGATTACCCCCCTCAACCACCATCGCTTACCCACACACTCGACCTGAGGCTCATCTTGATAAAAAACAAACACTGCTTTATGTAATCTAAAAAAGTAAGAGGGCTATTAGTGCTGCTTTTAATATTATACAATATCATAAAAGGAAAACAGTCATTAATATATAATGATATACTGTGCTGAATTCAGAGCATCACTCAGACCATATCAGCGAGAGAGCATGTGCTTTAAAAAGTTGGTCAAGCTTTGTGCATCTCATTTTCTTTCTTTTGCATTTGAATATGCAGTCTGCTATTTTAGAATGATTGCCAGCCCCTGGGATTGCATTTAATGACTGCAACTCGCAGCACCATTGCAGTGCTTTATTATATATGAATATAAATATACACTCTGTTACAAATGACCACAGCTGTTTTTAAAACAACAATTGAACTAAAAGCATACATATGCCAGCTAACTGGTTTAGGTTGTAAAAACGTTTCCCTAACATTTCCATTAATTAACAGAAACGTTAATGTTATGGTGAACGTTCTAGAAATATCCAGTTTTTTAGTTTTTTTTTAGTTTTTTATCCAGTAATTGTATTAACATTACTGCCTGGGTGTAAGAACATTATTCACATTTTAATTATGTAATGTTTTTAAAACGTTTCACTAATAACTTAAACTTTTTTGATGTATAGCGATTAAAAAAACTTCCTGCTAATGTGACTGCAAGAACATTTTTTTGGTAACTTTGAGAGAACTTTTGGAGAACGTTCTGAGAAATTGTTGGCAACAGAGTTTTTGTGTTTGTGTGTGCGTTGTGTATGTTTATAATAGACATGTATCAAGTATAGTGTATGTTTGTATAGTGTGTGTTTGTGTGTATGAAGGCTAAGCATTGTAGAGGTGTGTGAACTCCTGGTTGTAGGACAGGCTGTCTCTCAAAGATAATAGCCTACTACAGAGTGAAGGCAAGGGGTTCCAGCTGGCAGAGAGAGAGTGAGGTGGGCTACGGGCATGTCCCCCGCTGAGGACCCCAAACACTCATTAACACGCTGCTCCGGCACATGAAAGAGAGGACAGTGCGCACTCTAACTTACTACTGATAAAACGCAGTCTTTCATACACACTTATACATGAAAAGTGTGGTGGAAAGAGTTTGTCATCTGGGATGGTGAAAGTCTCAAAAGAACATGTGTGTGTATGTGTCTGTGTGTGTGTTTGAAGTCTTTGTTATCAACATATCAAGGTCATTCTCAAATACTGCTGTGCTTTCTTTCAACTCTGATAGATGAAGCTTTCAGTCAGGTTTGCCACACTGTTATCCACTAACCCTCACCAAACACATACACATTGTGTCTATTGGTTGTTTCTCACCTAGTCTTCTCACAGTGGAGGGGAGTCTAGACCCTGTGTGAGCTGCTGTGTGTGTGTATCTGTTTTTTCCCACCTCTAGGACAATGAAGGGACAGAACAACCCCCCCACACTCATTTAAACAACTACAGCCCACCTGAAGCACAACATTACAAAAATGTTAAACGTGTTATAAAGCTAACTCATTTCTACTACATTTTCAGGCCCAGTTCGCACAGACATGTGCTTCACGCAATGCTAGCTTGACAGCTATTACGGTAATGAAACAAAAATAGCTGCACGGTTTCTGTCAGGAGCGGCGCTTGCTGTAGATATATGTTTGTGGCCTACGGAGCAGAGCGGAGAAATATATGAGCGCTAAGAATATATCAAAGAGTCCGTGTTTTTTTTCAAATGACTTTCTTAAAAATCATTAGTCTCTTTGGACGGCACTCTGCACAGCCCTGATTTCACTGAGCTTGACCATAGTCAGTTTGTGTTTAAAAACACAGCGTGACTTCAGAGCGATTCCACTAAGTTTTGTTTGGCTTGACCTGAAGTCACTTCTGTGTGTAATGTCTATGCATTTGCAGTTACGTTTTGTAGCTTTCAGTCCATGTTATTTAGCTGTGAAATCGACAAGCATGTAGCTGACCTTATCGTAGACGTAATTGGCCTTTATAACACAAAAACATTTTACATTCTTTTTGGGAAATGGAACAAAACCATTGATGACTCATCATGCACTACAAATTGTTCCTCCAATCAGATGCTTCCTTGAATGACAATGTCTCTCTCCCTTTTGTCACCTTGCAAAGAACTTTTATATTTCTAATTTCTAATTTACCATTTTGGCACAGAAAAACAAATTGCACTCATCAAGCGATGGTTTTTACATGTCCTTTTAAACATTCCACAAACCATGTGACAGTTTTTGACAAGGGGCTTCAGATAAACTGCTAAATATTTTACAATGCACGCAGCTTCATCTCCACTTGTGTCCCACTCTGTGTCCATCAGTCTCCCTTTACACGACCCCCACGACACATTGTGTTTACGTGTGCGTTTGGCTCGTATGTGTTTGTCAAGGCCGCGGTCGGAGGTGGGAAGACTTGCAGCTGAGGTGTGTGATGCGTGTGTATCAATCTTCGACTGCAGCGAGAGAAATGGAGCCCTGTAATGATGGTGGCCCTGCACTCTAATGGAGTGTGTTCTGGAGGGCCCCCTCCAGAGACTCCCCTCCCCACTTCCCTCCTGAGAGGGCATACGCTTACCGGAAAGGAGGGGGAGAGAGCCGCAGTGATGAAAGAAACATGCAAAAAGAGGAGTATGGGGAGAAAAAGACGGATGGAAGAGTTTAATAGGTAGGTTATTGGTGTAAAGGGGTTTGCAGGGTACTTTTATCCTTGTCTCTGCCTCTTCCTGCACGCCAGCCTCGCTTATGACTAAAGAGATGGAGGGATGGAGAAAGAGGAGTGTAGAGAAGAGGTAGAGAAAGGTCCCTTCCTGCTCCTCCCTCGTTGCCATGGTAGCAGGTTGTGCTGGCATGTGCCTTAGTTGGCAATGCCTGTACCTCTGGCATGAGGGTACCTGGGGGAATCAGTGTGTGTGTGTGATTGAGTGAGTGAGGAAATGTAGGGAGTGTCCAAGGGTTACTGCCACCATCCATTTTCCCCGAGATTAGAAACTCTCATGGATAAAATAGTGTAGTTAATGCAGCTTTTGTGTGTGTGTGTAGAACCGCTGTTCAGGGCTTTTTCAATGTAGTGTCAGTTAGGGGCCATTCTCTTCCCTGTCCAGACGGTGTTCTCACCACTGGACAGATGGCCATACCCCTCCTACCTCCAGCCCTGCCCGCACCACCCTCCAAACCACCATGACGCCCCCACCTTCACCCCCCCACCTCTCCAACCCTCTGCTCCGATGAGGGTGAAATAAACTGGAGCACCTCAACGCTTTCTTATCCAAATGTCCCCCCAGATACCAAGAACCCCACACACATATACAAACCTCTCATTTCATCCTCCCACTCCCCCCACCAAAACCCATCTCCACCTGCAGTTCGAGCTGGGCCAGAACCCAAAGTGAGACCCTGGCTCTCCTCTGGCCGGTCTCTGATCCGCAGGCCGCATTAACGTCGACTGCTGCAGGGAGGAGTAATGCAGCGCCAGGCCTGGCCAAATTAGAGCTGATCAAAATGTGTGGAGCGCAGGAATGGCCACCTCCTGCTTCTCTCTGATTGCACAAGTCCAGGATGATTAGACAGGATGTTAAACCCAGGGGAGCCGGTGAGGAGCCCTCCCTCTCTCTGGCCTCCACTTCCTCCCCCTTTTCCCGTTCCCTTTGCCCTCATGTTTCCTACTTTTCCCTGCTCCTTTTCTTCTCCTCTTGGAATTGCCTTTTTGTCGTTGTTTTATCATGCTCGATTCTGTATGATTTTTTTGGGGGCCATAAAGAGGTAGTTTATCTAAAAATGCAAATTCTCTCTGTATTTACATCCAAAGGCATGTGACATTCTTTTTTTTTTTTTTTTGAGTACAAAAGATGTTTAGCAGATGTTAAGAGTATTTAACTTGTTTTTTATATACAGTGAAAGTAATTAAGTCTAGGGCTGTCAAACTACAAAAATGACAACAAAAACATCCATATTTTACATTTTCTGAAGCCATATGATAACTGTAAATGGAAGGGACCTAAATTTAAATCTTCCATTTTGTGGCACTTTCATTGTCATAAGCAGTTATGGGCTATTCTGCTAAAAATCCTTTTACGTTCCACTAAGGAAAGTTTTATGGGTTTGGAATGACATGAGGTTGCCTAATTTTGACAGAATTGTCATTTTTAGGTGAACTATCCCTTTAATTTTGCTCAATTTTCTCAATGTCCCTTTGCTCTAATTCTGTCTCAGGATCTCTCACATTTTGTGTCGTCTTGTCTCGCTCCACTCTCTCACTTTCTCTCACTCAATCTTGCTCTCTCCTCCCTCTTTCTCCAGTCTCGTGTGTAGTCCTTTCAGCGTAGAGCCTTTAATGTGATAATAAGGTGTGAAAATGGAGCCACAATGGCGGAAGGAGGATTTCTGTACTGGTTCTTACTGCGTACCACGAGCGACTGGGTGGCTTAGACCCAAGCGGATTTTGAGGCCTCTCTTACAGGCCCTGTCTTACACTCCAGTGTAGTGGCTTGCAGGAACTTTGATGAGGTTTTGACTGAGACTAGACACACTTGAGTTGGAATTTATACTGAAAGGCTAATAAATGTAAATTCTACCCAATAAAAAAAATCTTTTTCAGACAGGATTTGGGCAGCTTTTGAGCGCTCTGAAGAGAAGGTGGGATCTTACGCTTTCAAAGTTAGCTTGTTATTAATGGCCTTTCTGAAATTGCCTACCATAACTTTAAGGTTTTGTCTCATATAAACATCCAATGGGCTTTAATAACATCACAACATGATTTGCTAGTGGTTGCAGGTGATATTAGTGAGAGTGATATTCTCATTTAAACATTTCTGATTGGACAAAAATCTATGTAGTGCAGAATGAGTCATCAATAATTTTTGTGCATTTTCCTTGAAGAAAAAGACATATAAAGAAATGTGTAGATTTGCTAAAAGTGAATTTTGTTAGTTACACCAGAATATAGATGCTTCAAAGCTAATGCGTGTGGACCAAAAGCCACAATACTTTAATTTTGATTTTATGAGATCTTGAACAGTGGAACACTAATGTGTTCACTTGTATTTTGATATAGATTTTTTTATATTAAAGTTTTGACGCATACTGTAAGTTCTGCTACCGCTGACATTTGCAAAGGCTCTGAATCAGCACATATAAGAGGTACAATATATAACAGTTATGAAATAATTATTTGTTTGATTCCTCTGTCGATAGCAATCCACTGTTCTCATATCTTGCTCTTTTCTCTCTGTGGTGTGTGTGCACAGATGCGGCAGTGTTAGAGCGAGACTCGGATCGAAAGGAGAGCAGGGCGACCGGAGAGGATGGAGAACAGAGTGTGACGAGTCATGAGGAGAGGGTGGGAGAGGAGGATGTAGATGATGACTCTATCTTCACCTGTGACAACTGCCAACGGGACTTTGAGTGCCTGGCAGATCTGACTGAGCACCGTACCAACCACTGCCCAGCAGGTTTGTGTGTGTGTGTGTCTTGTGCTGTCTTTAAAAGGAGGGTAATCAATTTCGGAGCAATCTAGCTTTGAAAGCATGAGATCCCGCCCTCCGTTTTGAGTGCTCTCCAAAGCCACGCTTTCTTCAGTAGTGTGCAAGTACATACTTTCACCGGCAAGTAGGACACATCCTATCATTACATTCAGATCGAATGCAATGATTGGACGAACATTTCATGGTCCCGTGCCTTGCACAAAAGATGTATATTTATATAAATATATTCATTTTCCTATTAGGATGCGAAGAGACTTTCAATCAGCATACCAAAAAATTGTCTGTGCAGTTTGTAATTAGTAGGATCTTCTTTTCAAAGCATTTAAAATCTGTTTGTTTGAGCAGCCTGATGTAGGAACATCCGGCTCCGTTGCTTATAGTTTTTCTATTGATAGTTTCTCTGTACTGTAGTAACTGGTAGATATAAAACCTGAAATATGATTAGAAAAAACATTTTTGGAAATTCCATTGGTGCTGCTAGTGGTGCAGAAATGACAGGCGGCAGCTTTAATTTTTCATTCCTGAGGAAATAATATTGGTAGGTGGCAGAAGATGGGGTAGTTTTTGAGGCGGTGGGGTTGGTCTGAGGCCGTCGGCTATACAGGAGTCAGTTTGCTCCCGCAGGAGACTGGTGTTTTAAAGCTAACACGCAGTACATGCACACAATAGCCGATATTACAATCCCGGTAATTAATGAAACGCTGAAAGCGGCCCTGCAGGGGCATCTGCTTCCTAGCAGATTAATCAAGGGTCTCTTCTTAACGAGCATAAAGAGAGAGAGAGAGAGAGAGAGAGAGAGAGAGAGAGAGCGAGCGAGCATGTAGTTCAAAGCAGTCTTATGCAGCATGTTTTTATGTGGTATTCTGTTTTTAGTGGAATTCATGAATTAGTCTAAGTCACAAAGATGATGTTCGTAACAGTGCATGTGTGTTTCTGAGGGGACACAATACAGTGTGACACACAACACTTCCCCTTCATCTCGGCTGCTTACAGAGCAATGAAATCATGGCCCTGGATTTTACAGGCGATCTCGACATCCGAGTCATCAGAGAACAACATGTTGCACATTAGAGAGGAAAAATAGAGAGTGAAATGATAAAATGTTGTTCCCAGGGTTGAGAGAGATTGCTGAATGTTCCGGGGCTGCGGAATTGGACCATCACATTCCTCCTTCCACGTTATTGTTGTAATTATTATTAATATTGTGCATTGTATTCAAATAATAAAATGCTTAAGTTATTGTTGCTAATAATAATAATAATAGGAAATAAAAAGAGCATTATTTTAAAGAAAGCCCTGTCAAATCGTGTCACGTTCTCGACACACTCCTGGGAGCTGGTCTGGAGGGTGAGAGAGATGCATGCTGCTGGTGACTTCATCAGATAAGGGACAAACACACGCCATTTTGTGTGTGAGTTTGTGTGTGTGTGTGTGTGTCAGGGAGGCCATGTTGTGGAGAGCAGTGGATGGTTCCCATGGCCCCTAGGAGAGTCTGGCCAATATCAGCACACCAGCAGAAGGCTCATAAAGCCACTCTATCAATTTACAGTTATTATTATGACCGCTTGCCCGTCAGAGCAGGAATATTCTCTCTGAATTCAAACACGGCCACACCACAAAATGAAATTTCTATTCCCTTAACAGAAGACAGACACCTGGCTATAGAGTTACATCTGGAATCCTATCATATGTTTGTGTCTGTGTGTTTGTTTGTGTACAAGTCTGTGTGTGTGTGTTTGAGTGCACCTGTCTTGTATTTACACACTGTCTTCTTGTCTCTTGCTTTCGACAGTAATATAACCTCTGATATGATTGCTAAGGGGTCTGGTCGCTATTGTCTTTCTCTGTATGACTCGCCATCTTTCTCTTTTTCTTCTCCTCCCTCACTGCCATTGATTTCTGCTAATATGAGTTACACAGGAGACAATATTAGAGATGACAAACATCTTTATATTGCTCCAAATGTCTTCGGCTCTGCTTATGCTTAAACGTTATACATCTACCTCCTACGTCTAACACTTGTTTATAACGTGTTTATGGTGGGGTCCGAATATCTGAAACTACATAAGAAAAATCTTATTTATTAAAGGAAAACTTTGAACACATAAGTGGTATGGTGTAAATTAGTTTTATGCTATTTCTGTGTCACTAATCGAATAAGCAAATTTATGACATTGATCGTTCCCCATTTGGTACTAAAGAAACATTCTTACTTGCTTAAAGCACATAAGATGTTGTTTGGAAGATTCTCAAAGCATGCTGGGATACTTAACATCAAGTTGTGGACAAACGTATAGAGTCTATTCCAGCTTAAGTGCATGTATAACATTTTAAAAATTCATGGTCATATTTTCTATAAACTCAAATTGTCATGTTAGTTATAAAATTTTAGTGAATTTTAAAATGATATTAAATTGGTAAAATGTAAAACGGAAGCATTTGAACTAGTGACCTCAGATGTTCAGACCCCATTGTGTTGATGTTAAGGTGTGTATAGCTGAAAATGGGTGGAAAAAGTCTAGGCTTGTTTGTTTGTGTGTTTCTATGCCCAAATGTTTACGTTAATTGTTATATTTTTAGAAATTACAACCTTTTTAGAAACTGCTACATTCATCCCCCTAATTTTTGGCTCAGCACTTCTGTAAATGACCCTACGCCCCGATAACATGTCTGTTTACAAGATTGCAGTCACACATTTATTGGCACCGCGGTTTGCGTAAACGGGTGTGTTTGTGTGAGGTCGCACTTCGCTGGTTGTTGGATGCCTTATAATTGTGTCGTCTCTGTGTTTTTATTTGTGTGTGAATCTATTAGGTCATGAGTCTACATTAGTGTTTGCAAGCACAAGTATTTGAATGTGTATGTGAAATGTGTGTGTGTCGTACCGTGGGCTGATTCTGAGAGGAGGCTCTACTGGAGGAAGAATCTGGAACACTGGTTCCCAAAGGAGCGCTTGGAAAAAACCTCAGATCAAATGGAGAACATTCACTGCGCTGCTTCGCTCCACTGCCCTGCAACCGGCCAAGGTTGGGCCCTGGCTGTTAACAACACTCACCTCTCTCTCTTTCTCTCTCTCTCTCTCTCGCCCCCTTTCCTTGTGTCCCCTGTGGTGTTGTGCAGCTGACCCTCCCTTCCTCGTCTGGAACAGAAGGCCCCGTGGTCTCCTGAGTTTGGCTCAGTTTAGAAAGAAGCCAGGTTAGACTTCACAGTAAAGTTTTTGGACCAGTAGGGCTTGTTTGAATGTGCTCTCTAAGCACCCTTGCTTATCTATATATATATATATAGATATACCTATAAAATCTACACATATAGACATGTATATAGATAGATAGATATGTATATAGATAGATGTGTATGTATACATATATATATAGATGTGTATATATAAATGTGTATGTATGCGTGTGTAAATGTGTGTGTTTATACGCATACATACATACACACAGAGGTGACCGCTGCACAGCAGCTGAGCTTTTCTAGCCTGTCCCTCTATAGATCAAAATTCCTTTGACCCATTTCCTGTTCAACAGCACAATCGGTTTATATGTTTTCACAGGTCTGTATATAAGATGAATGTTGGCATGCGTTTCCGAAGGAGAGCGGATGAGGAAGACCAGAGAGAGAGGACTTTGGGGAGTAAGCTAGAGAATGGTTGAGTAAAGCAGGCAGCCGTGTGGGTAAACGAGAGAGCTGTCAGTCAGCTGGGGGGGCGGGCTCTCCACCTGTCAGATACAAATAGGAGGCGAGTGCTAATTAACCCGCCTTCAGAAGACTGAGGGGAACTGAAAGAGCTCCAGAGAGACAGACTTAGAGAGAGACCGAGCAGGAGGGGGGGGGTTGGCAGTCAGTAGAAATAGCTCCACATCGCTCACACTCTTTCTCTATCACTGCACTGAGAGAGGAAGAAGGGAGGGAAGATGAATTATATGAAGGTGTATTCTTTATCGGGGCCTTTTTGCCACTTTTATTTATAGGTGTAGTCAAGATAAGACAAGGAATGATGGGTGGAATAGGGGTGGAATGAGGTCAGTAAATGTCACAAGCAGGATTCAATCTCAAAATGGCCCATTTGCACCACGGTTTGACGTGTAGGAGCACATGTATCACCTGCTAGGCTGTAGCCATTGAGGGATTTAGACACCTTCCACCTTTTCACATGCACTCTGAACAACATTAACACTGTTACATTTTATGATATTTTTGAGTGTTAACAAATACGACAATCACCAGAGGACTCACGCACCCACTTTTTGCCCTATAGACAAGATAAGACATGACCAAAAACACTTTGTTTGTGGTTTTTGTTTAGCGTGCTAGGGGAACGTGGGTTCAAATTGCGAACTTATATTTCATTTAGTTTTTAATAATTCATGTACAATTGTTATTAAACTTGGCAGCTAGTGATCATTCTGCATTTTTGTTGTATGGAATAGAGCATATTTGGCATTTTAAAAATAACTCCGTTTGTGTTATTGGTAGCTGAAGGCCTTGTCAAATTAGCCAAAATATATGAACACACAAGGGTGGGAGATGTGAAACACTTGGAGAATGACAGCCGCTCCAGTTCGGTGCAAATTACAGAGCTTTCTGGAGACTTCTGTCAGCACAGATTCCTTGTGGCCGTGGTAAATGTATCCCTCTCGCTCTCTCTCTCTAGATCTGGAACATTCAATGCACACTCAATGTTCGTTTACTTCAGTAGACACACACACACACACACACACACAGTTGTGTTGCCCTCTGCTGTGCAGGCAGTCAGAGTGTAATGGAGGTATCTGACGGGGCCTCTGGGCGATTCAGGCTCTTGAGAGCCCCCTGTCACCCCCCTCATTCTTACACTAAACACGCACTCAACAGCCACGCTCGCCCAGGGCTTTTTATGCTACAAATGCAGCTTCTTTTCCACCTATCCATCCATCTGTATGTCCCAGCCAGCCAAAGACCCCGCAACTTCTGTCTGTCGTCACGGCAGCAGCTGAATCCAGAGAGGCCAAGACTCTTATTAAAGCTGCAGATCATTTTCCATCATCTCCCTTCATCCTTCAGAGAGAGAGAGAGAGA
>JAZGTK010019622.1:0-11312 GCA_036877625.1 Ambastaia sidthimunki
GTCTTTACTTAACCATTACATATATAACATACTGCCCAAAGTTATTCTAACTTCCTGTTTATTACAGTGTTTACGTATTATGAAGAACACTGGATTGATGCTGTTAAAACAAATTCACATAACTATCATGTCATATTATCTAAATAAATCTGAAAAATAGAAACAAATTATATTCCTTGACTTCTGTAAAAGAGATTCTTGCCTCTTTCAGTCGTTTTAAATGAAACTGAATTCTAATACATCCTGCATTGTGGGAAATTGAGACTTTCTGACATTTGCTTTATTCAGTACATTCAGAATCTTCCGCTCCCATAGAGAAACAAATGCAAGCAATGTGTTCAGTATCTAGCAAACACACACCCACTCCTCCAGCCCCAGAACCACAGGTCTCTCAGTATTACTAACATACAACTGTGCATCAGTGTAAAACAGCACGTACACAGACATAAAGGTGATTTTGAGGAGAAAATACTACAAACAATCACATGTTACTAAACACCTTTAATTACTGAAGAATATAGTAGCAAAAGTGGAGGCTGACAGGAACTTTCCACTCTGAATCTTAGAGGGATCTTCTTGGCTATCAGATGGAAGTCATTTGAGGCTGAATCACTATGAAAGGAGCGTCTCTGTGTGTGATGAATGTCCTCCTGCCTGATGAATGATAATTAAAGTGTGTGATAATCGCTAACCATAACTTTAAAAAGGAATGTGGTGGTATAACATTTTAAAGTAATAAAGTGTGGTGTTCCACCGCCTGCCCTAAAGTCCTCCAGAGAGCATCAGGACTATAAGTACACTCATGGACTACATACCAATGTAAGTGGAAAGTCAATGGAACTGCCTGCAGGGCCTCATAAATGATTCTGTTCCTGTCTACCAAAGGCAGAGGAGAAGCCAAACACTTATATACATCTACACGAGTGCAATGACGTGATATAATGTATAATGTATAATATATATTGTTGTGCATGTTGAATTGGCCTCACCAGAGTGTTACAGGCCCTTTTAAACTTCCGGAGCACTACAGTCTGTGCTGTATTGAGTTTCTTTCCTGTTGATTCCTTCTTTAGAAGTCTTCTGATCCTCGCCGTTGGCTTTCGCTTGGGCCGCAGTCGCACCCGATGGTTGTCCGGCTGTCGCCATTGGTAACAGAACGGGCAGAGCACAGATTTCGGCAGGGCGGTAGCTGGCGAGGAAGGCAAAATATAGTGGAGTTATAGTGGAGGTTTGGGCATGGCAACCAGTTTAAATAAAACAGCTGATGTAATGCTCTATTCTGAGGATGCTGCTGTATTTCTTTCATGTATTAGACTAAAGCTCGAACAACATTTCCAGTGTGTGGTTATTCGACCCTGCTGTCTTTGAGCTTTGCAAAAGCCATAGAAATGGATTCTGGTATCACATTGGGAAATGTGGTTGGCATTCCTGTGTTTATTTGGGTTACCGTTCCAATTCAAAACCAACTTTCTATTCGTTCACCTACAAGGTCTTATAATAGACAACATTATAGACACAAGAACAAGTTTATTAATATAGATAACAAAGCCATAACTTACCATCCCTCTGATGCTGTCGCCTGTAATGAAAGTAGTTAAAAGGTAAATCTCTAAATCACAGACATTAAAAGATTGAAAGTTACACAGCTATCACAATTTTTCACAATAGCATTGATATTCCAACCTGTAGTATTAATGCATTTTTTAAATCATGTTTTAAACAAATTTAAAATTGTGTTGTGATATGTATCGTGGGGCTCTCAACAATACACAGTCCCACTTTCAGATACTGCATCTTCTAAATAATTTATAAGCTTGGCAGAGGTCTTGCACCCAACTAATAAAGTTTGTTTGTATCTTATGGGTTTCTACATAGTACACAAGGTAAAAACACTAGAACAGACTATGGAAAAATATAATAATCTTCTCATTACCCAATGCTGCTTCCTGGAACCCTCAATATCCTGTCAAATACTGAAAACTGTGTATGTTTAAAACCTCAGGAGCAATCACACTTTAAAGCAGGCGGTTGGGGTTGAAACAATGTATTCAGTACACGTCAGTATCTTGACAGCATGATCGTGACTTACCTAAGGCCTTTAATTTCCCCCGAGACATTGTGTGTATGCACCCTATTTTAAAACATGACGCTGTTTTCTGCCTTCTTTATCTAAGCCTTTTTAATCCTTTCCAAAATTACTTCACGTGGGCTGTTGTTGTTGTGCTTGTGAAGAGGGGCATGGTTTATACTGTAATCATACACTGACCCATCTGACACTGTTTGTAATGCAGATGATGGACAGCATGCCACAGAACCTGGGACAGACGCCTTGGTCCACTTGAGAGCACACAGAGCCGTCATCTGTTTAGTAACAGTGGCCTGATCTGTCTAAAAACACATGAGGGGGGTGAAATCAAACAGGTTCATTAACATTCTCTGTCCACTGTGTTCAAGCTCGAAACATCTATTGCTTTCCTTCTTTCTTCATCTATTCAGTTCTGTTTTATTTATTAACATGTTATTAGCATTTTAACTAAAAGAAATATTTTGAAGTGGGAATCAACTCACTGGTATTATTTATTCTTTATTCAAACCTTTTTTTCAGGCAACAAAGATAATAATGTAATAGATAATAAATATACAGTCAGATAAGAGGTTTATATTGCAAAAATACTGTATATGAACAGCATAACCAATAATTCAGCACCTTTATTATTATGTTTGTTTTGTGGTCTTTTAATCTGCTTTTTGACTGAGAAAATCTGAATTCTTTTCTAACTCCAACTCCATTCTAACTCTCTTAAAGCAAGTCTTTGGGGATGTAATATAACCACATGTCTTCTTCACTGCAGTAATTAAATTAAAATAGTTTCCCATTTTACTGTGTAGATCCTTTTAAGTGCTCTTTGAACCAGAGATAAAGCACATTTAATTTACAATGCGCTGTCTCAGCAGGATTATGTCAACAATGCTGTGAGGCTAAGATGAACTACACTAGAAATAACGTCCAAGTAAAACAGCACCGCGTGCTTCCGATGGCACCAGTGATGGCTGTTGAGCAGGTGTTTTATTCAAAATTATTTAACACAGATGGATTTAAAATAACAACACAACCTTTGCACACTTCATCAAATATGCTTGTTAAGACACACATACTTTCAGTTGACAGATTCTGGTAACCTAGACAGGGTTTGTGGCTACATGTACGACTTGAGTCTGCTGAGAGTTACTCAGCTAAGCTCAGCAAAACCAAGATTGCACAAGAGCTGTCGACACACTTAATCCTGGACAAGTGTGCTAAAGGCTAAACAAGGCTGTTTAAGAACACAGTACATTTAGTAAATGACTCATAGTAAGTTAACAAGAGTCTAAAGTGCCCAAATGTTAAAAGGCTGCAGAATTGAGAAGCACAGCAAATCTTTCCTGGCCACCCCCTATATTTTAAATTTCTCATTGACTTTCCACCACAACTTTCCTGGCTTCTGGGTATGATGTAGAAAATTGAGTTTGTTTAGTTGTTTTGAAAGGAAGCAGATTCACTCGACTGCATTTATGAATTTAGGACTACAGATTTCAAAACTAGAGCCTTGGGATAAAGACGGTTTGTGGTAGCAAACAAAAAATGAACAAACAAAACTGCAGTAATATTGTTCAGGATAAATTTGGTTAGGATTATTACATTGAAATAACAAAACAAAGTGGTTTCTTAATAGCCCTGAGGTTCATTCCTGAATTCAATGGTTATCATTTCCACAATCTATCACAACAGAGAATGACGTTTTTACAGAGAGACCTGTTATTTTTATGAATCATGAATCACATAGAACTATGTGTGGTTTAATAGCCACAAAAACAACTGTTTATAAGAGCATCTGGTTGTCTTAGTGATGTAATCTGGGTGGTACAAATGTTCATTTAGTGTTCATAACACATAATCGGGATCAGGAGTTGATCAGGAGTTGTCTGACATCTACTGGTGACATAATGGCACTACAAAAAAAACATGCTATAAAGAATGAGAGTTCAGTTTATAATTCAGCATGTCGTAACAAAGATCATGAGACGTGTAAATATGAACGTTGAATAAAATTAAAAGAAAACAAAAATACTTACATAAGAAAGCGCGATTGTTCAGGACAGATGTCTTTGTAAATCAGTGAGGCATTTGCTAAAAACCTGTGGGTTGTCGCATCCGTTTTTACAACCATAGCTGCTTAAAAGAAACCGTAGCCTCCAAGCCTAAAACTAATAAAAACTAGAATGTACACTGTTTTTTTAATCTATGTTTTATGATCCAACGTGACTACAGAAAATAATGTGACTTTCTTCTGACCAGCTTCAATATTACCCAGAATACCCTGCGATGAGAACGAGGAATTATGGGAGTGAGAGTTTTTTCTGGGGTGCGTACTGCTCAAGTCAGCTGAGAATGCTTCAATAAATCCTTAGAACATTACAGACTATTATTCACACTGCAGCTGATTCCAATTAGCTGTGTATTAGCCTGTGTATTTTCCACAACAGTGTTCATCATCATTTTTACCAGCTTGTTCGTCTCTTTCATCATTATTTTTCGACTGATACTTTTTCAAATTGCTTGTCTTCTGCGTACCATCTTGAGTTGGAAGGAATATATGTACGCTGCTAGATATATGTGGAGAAAGAAAGAAAGAAAGAAAGAAAGAAAGAAAGAAAGAAAGAAAGAAAGAAAGAAAGAAAGAAAGAAAGAAAGAAAGAAAGTTATCTGCAGTGAAGATCTCGCCATTTTTATATATTGTATATATTACTTTGTAATACAAAGTAGTTTAAGGAAAACCTGTTAATTATGATTATTACATGTCAGTAAAATGTCAATGATGAAGAAATGTCAAGATACAGAAAGATTTGACAGGTTATCTTTTAACAGAGCGAAGATCGATTGTTTGAGAGAGTTGTGCCCATTATTACTGCAGGTGACTTAAATTAGCCCCTTATAGCCCCATTTAGGATGGCACGGGAAAGGACTCCTCCTGGGCCGTTTGTGGCGTGGCTTCTCATAGATCACAAAAAGGAAATAACCACCACATGGACCAAAATGCCCAGAAGCGCTGCGTCTATGAAATTGGATATTTAAAGGCAACCGAGAAAACAGTTCACGTTTACTCTCTGCGGACAGATGGGGGTGGAAACGTGTTCTGTAACTGACTATAATAATGTGAGGGTGTGCTGTGTGCGACGCTTCTTATAACGTGACAGAGAAGAGAACAAGGTATGGACTGAGCACTCGATGAACGCAGAGGCTGTATCCGCGAGCGCTCACTCCAGAGAGCGACGCCAGTGCGTCACCTTTCAGAAGAGCGCGTGGACCGAGCGCGCTGTCACTGAACTCCGGCTGCAGGTAAGCGCATATACGCCATCATCACTTGGAAATACTTATTACTAGACGTTTGGATTATGTTGAAAAAACAATGATGTTGGCATTCATTTTAACTGTCATTATTTCCGACGATTATTCTTTCTGTATGTATATGGTGCTGTTATTGACGTGTACAGGCGTATATTTTTGCACAGCGAGAAAATGTTTTACATGCACTTGTAGCAAAGAACATAATTGTTGCTTTTTAGTTTAATTTCTCAAGTCGATTTAAATCCATTTTAGACATATGAATCAACGCAGATAGTAGATCGTAATTGCATCCTAATTCCTAAAACCACATATATAGGATTGTTTGTTTGTGAATCTATAAAGATACACTCTTGAAAACATTTCTGTCTTTGAACATGTTAACTGTGATGCAGAAATTTGACTGGGATAGTATACATGTACATGCGCTGGTTTCTTAACCTTAGTATCGCATGTCGTTACAATTCACTGCAAACTACGCAGGGCGATTTGATGCGCTCTATAAATGATTATACCAGTCATGGCTTTTTAAATAAAGGTACCCGCTATTTTGCCGCTTCAAACAGATTCAAACTCATGAGGGAAATGAAGTGTTTTGTCAGCATACTGGAAACACTAAACCGGCTTGTTGGAGGCAGAAAGCTGAGTGAGTCTCTCAACGAATATGTAATGCAACACCAACTCTGATTCTGCTGAGACCTGCGATTGAAAGTTCAAGAGGTGCAGAGGTCCCTGTGAGCCACTTTGTTGACACCCCGTTGCAATCCCGTTATATTTCTGTCAATGCACCTGAAACATAGATGAATAAAGGCAAGATAGTTAATTAGCACTTTAAAATACATCTGCTATTTAAAACACTTCAATGTAATTGGATGTTTTTACATAGTGAGTTTGCTGTCTCATTTACCTTTTACATAAAAATAGAATTGTTATAATTATATTACTTGTTAATTTGCTTTACAACAATGCAAATTTGTGAAAAGTGTGATAGAATTTAATTCAATTAAAACTGGATTTACATTTACATACATATTTTGACATAAATATTTAAACATTCTATAGTTATAATTAGGTCTACAGTATTACTTGACCAAAACAGGTTTTTCTAATTAGTAATACATGTAATTTTTAACATTTTTGTGTTTTATAAATAGCTTTTTTCATATTTTATACAAGCACCAGGTCACTTGAGGTTGTGCAGCTATTGTTCCAGAGTTCTTTAAAACCCTACGTTTACTATCTATATTCAGTCTTCCTATCTATTTACCGAACGAGAATAACACATAGTTTTGCATTTAAGTGTGAAACATCTTTCTTTGAGTAGATTTAGAACATACTGCCAAAAATGAATTCATTCCCAGATGGGTTTCTGAAGAAAGAGGTTACAGTACGAACACCTTCTCTTCAGAACATCAACTTGAATTTCAAATGAAAGGATTTATTTTTTTATTGTTACTCCGTGAAGAGGTTATGGCATTGCTTATTCACATAGGCTATATTTTCAATAAGTGCCTATTTTAAACTATATTCACCAAAATGTTGATATCGTCTTGATCACTGAACCGAATTGTTTGTCACAAAACTTGGAGGAAACAGAGTTTTCTTTATATTGTCTAGTGTGTATGTCAATGAAAAAATCTCTGAGCAGTGAGCTGAACTGTAGAAGTGGGTGCCTTCCTCCCTAACCAACACTGAAATGAGCTTCTGAAAAAGTATCAGTTGTAATAATGTTATTTTTCTCTTACTCAAATAGACTCTTCAAAACCGCTGGAACGTTGCAAAGAAAGGTCATTAATCTATACGCCGCAGCAAGCGAGCCTATTAAACTGCATCAAAGTCCTGCTTCTGGCATTCCCGCTCCTTATGTCGCACCGCATAAGATGCAGTGTTGCAGATTGCCCTGCAACGCTATGCATATTCAGTTTTTGGAGGATAAAGATGCCGACTTTTTTTAAAAAGGAATGTTGAGTTTTTGCTCTGTACAGATGCATTAAAAGCAAGGAATCTACAGAGAGAATGTTTCATAATCTTAATAGTTCACCCAGAAATGAAAGACATCAGGAATTCCACCTCAAGTCTATCAAAAGCTGCTTGACTTTCTTTTGTGAAACTTAAGAGAAGAACCATTTATTCTATGCAATTAAAGTAAATGCGATTGAAGCTGACAGTCTCCTTTTGTGCTCCACAGAAGGACATGATGGATTTGGAAAAACAGGGTGAGTTCTGATTGAAGAATTGTCATTTTTAGGTGAATTTAGTAACAATGTATAGTGCCCTTTTCAAACACGTTATTCATTATTTATCATAATTCAGAATACCAGCTGTACATGCAAGGCAAGCCCTGGCACAGCACCTTGCAATGTGTTACAGTATTTCATTGAGCTTCTGTCATTAAATTGTTTTAATAAGGCCCAGTTAGGTACAATTAGCTTACATCACATGATGAAACAGAATGTGTCCAATTTGGCTGCTGGTTAAGCCCTTTGAATTTGTTCTCAAATAAAGAACAGGCAGCCCCCACACTTCCCCGGGCCAATTGTTTATAGATCTGATTAAGGTACAGTTCCTGTCACTCGAAATAGCAGAATGGCTGAGCCTGGTACAGAAAAAGGATGTTTGTTGGGCTGTGCATTGCAGTGGGCTTGTGGAAAACTGAACCACTATTGTTTTGCTTACAGGAAGAACTGTAGAACCATTTGTTGTGGTCCTTTTTAGAGAACCAAACACAATGGGCCTTCACACTGACCTCCAAGGTCCTTGCCTACACTCTTGGCCGCAGCTCCGTATGGCTTCATATTGTAGGAAATGATCTTCAAAGTATTTATCTGAGCAAGAATGCAAAGTCATGTTGCATTTGGTCCTAATTGCTTCTTTGTGCAGCTCAGCTATTGTTTTGGTGTGTACAGTACAGCATTGTTACCACGCATGGTGTGATAAGTCAAACAAGGAGAGGGGCCTTGGCAGTCTTCTTCAAAGAGGCAAAAGCCATTTACAATGCAGAACACGTATGTTCCATTTTGTGCTGTCACTGTGTAAGCATTACTCATTAGCTTACATCAATTCTTTAATTACAATTTTTATTAATCGCCTGTGGCTACTTAAGTAAAGCATACAAGCTTCGTTTTAAATCCATTTCATTGTTGCACTGATTAAAAGCAATCCAGATAAGTAATGGAGTAAATGCCTAAATAGATGGTCTACTTTGTCCTTAAAATGACAAAAGTAACGATTCCAGTTCAGTACTCTGGATCACTTTAAAAAGTTACAATTGATTTGGGTTCAGTGTGAATTCAGATTCAGATTACTTCTTTTTTTTTCAGATTCACATTGCTATTGTTTTTTCTTGTCTTTCTTTTTTTTTGCATTTTGATTAATTGTGGGGCACTGCACTGTACTTTTGCTCCTACAATGCCAGGCCACATTCAGAACAGCTCTTCCTGACTCTCCTATGTTATCTGATTGAGTCCATACTGGGTTTCACTATTTTGTCAGCACGCAGGTTTTTCCTGCCTGCTACTCTTTCCGTTCACCTTGCTGGGTCGTCCTTGGGCTAAGGCATCATGTGGTGCGCGTCCCTGCAGCTTCAGAAGTGGGTTGGACCTATTTTCATGTTAGGAGCTGCGAGATTTTACTGATTGCTGTCTTTCACCTTAATAGAAGGCAGATATAGTGTGTCCTGTGCTATGTGACAATATTTAGATTAAAAAGATAAGACTAGCTTAAAAATGCAGGATATTGATTGGCACAGTGATGTATTAGAAAGTAAAAATATGGTATTTTGATATGTGGTACTGGTGCTCTTTCAAAGCTCAGACACGGGAGAGTTCCATTCTTATTTTTTTAACTATCAGCTCAACCTTTAAAGGAGGCAAATATGTGGTGACTAGAGTTGTTTTCTCAGGAGAAAAAACTGAAAGCAGATGTTCCATTTGATCACATTGATGTCAATGAGAAACAAATGTGATATTAAAGTGATTTTAATTGCCATATTTTTTTCCTATTGGTGAACATGTTCATATACCATATGAATTCAGCATACACCATATTTTTGTGCACAGCAGTCTAAATGTACTAGAATCAAGGGCATAGCGCTAAAGAAACTGTTTCAACTTTAACGTTTCAATAATCTGAACGTTCTGAGTTACAAATTTTGTTGCTGTGATAATCTCTCATTCCTCTGGGATTTGCATACCTGTGATAAAAATAGGCACTTATACTCTAAGTTGTTGGATATGTGAGGAAGGCTCTGGAGAGATTCTCTGTCTTTGCTGCAAGGTGCCTTATGATGTCATTAACCTCACTTTATGCAATTTGGGCCAGAGCGGCTGTGTTCCCCTGGCGTGGTCATGTGTAATAGGTAGGGCTACTCTGATACAAGATATAACAGAAAAGCTATTTTCAGTGTTTGTGATAAATGTGGTGTTCAAGGCATGAAGAAGTATATCCACCCCACAACTGCCCCCTTCCCTCCCCCCCCCCCTCTCTCTGTCTCTATCATTCCTAATCTCTCCTCCTCTTGTTTCTCCTGCACTCATTACACTCTCTTTATCTGTTTGGCAGTAAGGCAGGAGAGGTGGAGGAGATGAAGGTGACCTGTGGCTGGGCCAGGGGCTGCAACACAGGACATGGGAGCTGCCTCATACTCCCGCTCGTGTCTTGTGTTGCAGCCAGTGGAACTGCTGCGCTGTCCACATCAGAGACGAAAGCATCACATTCAGAGATCCTGCAGCAGGAGGTACCGTCATCATGGAGACTCATCTGCTGATTGCATGAGAACACTCTGATGATCAGTAAGATTCTGAATAAAAGGCATTTTCAAACTTTTGAAAAATGCACAATTAATGTAAATGCAAATGCAAGAATTCTGGAATAATTAAGGGAATAATTGTTAGTCCTTTGATTAAAATGCATGACAGTAAATGAGATTAGAATGATTGTAATAAACCAGGGCAATTTTTTCCAGCAACATTTTTTGTTATGCTTGTTGTTGAAAATCTTTTAGCAATTACTAAATTAATACAAATATATATTCTGTGTAAGGACCATAAAATGTTTGTCCAGTCTTTGCATTCAGTTCAATCTTATGCTTTCAAGCTAGCTTGCTATTGCTAGCAACTGCCTACCACTACCTAAATGTAGTTTAATATTTATTATCAGTTTTCGTTATTGCTTTTTTGTGAAAACAAATAATTGTAGCAATTATAATAGCAAAATTTGGAAAATACTTTTTTAAATAGCCAAATGTCAGAGTGACATAATCAATATTAAAGAAACTGTTTTTTTGTAATGTGACGTTAAAAAAAGAGTATAAGAAGTGATATCACAATGAGGACTGCTGTAGGCCATTATGACTGTGGGTCAAAGTCAATTTAACCCATTTAAGTTAAGAAAAACCCAAGAAAGGTATTGGTTGTTATATGGTATATTTAAAACTATGTGGCATATTAATACCATTTGTTAAATTATATATATTAAAAGTTTTACATTTATTTGTAATTTTTCAATTAACTAATTGGACTAACTAATGACTAAAACTAATTGAAAATAATGTATAAGGTGTGTATGGATTTAAGGAAAATATTATATTACATTTTACTTGATAGTCCCATGTGGGTAAGCTAGCTTTTTTGTCACCTTGTATGTAATCTTATTTGTCATTGACCCAATAATTAAATAAATACCCACTTGGTTTAATAAGCATTATCTCCACCTTTATGAAGTTAGCAAAGCAAAAGTGTGAAAATAGTCCTGACACACCTGGGCTTAGAAAAAAACTGCAAACTTCAATTTGATTCCATTCCTATTATTTGTATTGCATTTTACACTCCACATTTTTTTCATAGCAGCTTCACAGAAAATAGGAAAGTTTCTGGTTTGAATAATGCAGATAAAGAAGTACAAGATTGGTTTTACTTACACATGTATGTAT
>JAZGTK010019623.1:0-11312 GCA_036877625.1 Ambastaia sidthimunki
TAATTGGCTTATATTGTGTGCTTTACAAAGAGTGGTTACATGGAACTTAGATATTGTATTGCAGGTCCAAGAGCCCTTTAAAGTTAACTTTCTAGAGTTAAATGTGTGCTTACACAGTCTTTGATCAGATAAAATATCTTAAGCTAATGTCTTATGTTTCTTTTTCATGGTATCTGTTTATGTGAGGTTGTTAGTAAAGCAACTGTTTGCTTAACAAGCATGGGGTGCTGTGCAACACAGCTGTGCAACACAGCAACACAGTTCTTGTTTCAAACTCTGTTTTTCTTCCTTTGAAATAGATCAGTGATGCCTTTCAGAAGAAGGTACAGAACAAGATCAAAGATCTTCTCCAGCAAATGGAGGAGGGCTTAAAGACGGCAGATCCACACGACTTTTCTACCTATACAGGCTGGACAGGTGAATACCAAACACATGCTTGTAAACACAGTTAATGCAAAAGAACTTTATGGTCTTTATTTGGCATTTTCCACTCTTTCCACTAATAGTGATACAATAGCTTTCCTTTTTTAAGGCAAAAATTCCACATACTTATTTTAAAAATCCTACATCAATTTCTGATATATGGGAAGTATAACAATTTAACTTTCTATATCATTTTGAGATGGCAAGTAAATAGAATTATTTAATTTTCTTCATTTTTGCAATGTTCATTTTTGACTGCGTTCATTGAGTGTCACCTTTCAGCTTTATTGCCAAATTTATCATAAATATTAAAGAATCACATTTTTACAAAGGGAATATAAGTTAATCATTACCAACAGTCAGTCCTAAACTAGCTAGTCTAATTTACAGTTGTTACCCATTTTGATGTTTACTGCTCCAAAATGACTAAATTACACAAATAATGATTTTAATTGTGTAAATGCTGGCATTCCAATGCTTTGAAAGATGATTGTTGTCTCCAGGCATAGCCCTGCTCTACCTGCAGCTTCATCGTGTTACTGAAGAGGCCTCGCACCTGCAACGCGCCTTGGATTACGTGAAGCGCACGCTGCGGAACCTCAACGGCCGGCGTGTTACCTTTCTTTGTGGAGACGCTGGTCCATTAGCTGTAGGCGCGGTCGTTCACCACCGCTTACAAAACCAGGCTGAGTCCCAGGAGTGTCTCACTAAGTAAGAACCATTTTAGACTCTTTCCTCTTTGTCTTTCATGCCCCTTTCTGTGTTTTTTGTGATGGACACACCCAGTCTAAGCTGCATCGGTAAAGACCGAAAAATTGGCTGATATTTGGCCATTTCACAGCATTTTTTAGCAGATTATCAGCATGAGCCAAAATAACTGTGTGTACACATTAGTTCTCCAATGTGTCACTTCCAAAACGTGCACTTTTGTGTATAAATGTCTTAAAGAAGTATTTGCGTTCAGGAATTTGTGTACGTTTCTGCTTTATATAATGTATGAGTTGTACTGGCCTTCACTGAACCATTATTAGCTAAACCCATGTTAGCCGACCACTAAGGCAGAACACAGTTTCTTCTACAGTCACGTTTCCACTTGATCTGTCTTCAGACTCCCTCATTCCTCATGTGCAGAAGACTCTGTGAACATTGGTTTTGATGTCATTTAGAAAAAAGAATGAATACAGGAATAAGGTGGAGCTTGAGATTGAGGCTTCTCAGAAGCTTTTAGCATTTTAGAAACACACCCTTTCGTGATATTGATACAACTGTCTCGCTCATGCAGTCTTTGTGGGTCTTATTTGTAGGGTGGTGTGTTGTTCAGCAGGGTGCATGCTGCATGCTGTGTACTAAATTCTCTGATGAATTGCCTGCTAGACTGAAGCTCTCAACATGAATCTGTTTATATATCCTATAAACCCTCATCTAACGTCACGCTAATGTTTCTCTCGATTGATCACATTTTGACACACAGGTCTCAGCGTAGAACACTGTAAAAACAAAAAATAAGCATAATCTCTAATTAAGATCATGTTTAAATTAAATGATGTGATTTTTTAAAAATACTTTCTTAAAAGATCAAATGGAATTGCAATAATGACAGCTGTGTAAAAGAGTTTTCTGAACACTCCATCATCTTTTATTGGTCACACTCTGTCAGGGTGGTCGGGTTGATTAAACACAGGAATAACAGAAGGTATTAACATAAAAAGGCTCTGTGTGTTTGCAAAGCATTGATTAAGCAGTACTGTGCTTGATATTGTTTAAAAAATTTATATACTGGCTTCCCAGGGCTTTTAAATAAATGTCTGTTTGAGCGAATCAGCGTTTCTTTAGCCAATGATGTGACTTTGGGGCGGAGCTACAGGAGTAGATAACGAAAATCACTAGCGGAATTTTGTTCAAAAACTTTCATTACTTTTACAATTTGTTGCCACTTATAGGCAAATAAATCACAGATGTAAATAAAAGATAGCAAATATGCTATAACAATTATTTTTAAAAGGTGCTTCTCTTCCTGATCATCTTCTCTCTGTTTAGGCTCCTTCAGCTCCAGCGTTCGGTTCTCAGTCCTGACTCTGACATGCCCGACGAGCTTCTGTATGGACGGGCCGGCTTCCTCTACGCCCTGCTGTACGTCAACAAAGAAATCGGGCCAGACACAGTGGATGAGAGCACCGTTGCCATGGTGATTATCATGTCAGATAAACATTTCAGTGCAAAATGTAGATGCGTTCCTGCATAAAAGTGGGAATGGCCAGCAAAGCAAATGCATGAATTGACAAAAACCTGCAGCTTTTTCTGCTGGATCTCTGGAGGACGTTTGTGTGTTTGTATGTGTTTATCCCAGACGCTGCATCAGATTAAACCCTTTAAACCCTTTGACCTGCACTGTAAATGTTTAGCTTCTTGTGGGCTAATTTACAATGTGTCATACATTATAGTCTTGTGTGTTGGCCACCGTCCAATTTTACATCCTATGTGGGCGGGGCATATGGGATGAGCCAGGAAACGGAAACAAAAGAGATAAATATGTATGTTGCTATTTGCTGCACTATGTATTTCATGTTTGGCTAATGTTCATCATATTAGCAGTAAATATCTAACATATACTGCAGTGGTTGACTTGAGTTTAGCATGGGGGGATTTAATGGTTATTAAGACTGCTCAAACAGACACATGCGATGCAGAAGTTCAGACTGAAGACCTCAATAGACATACGCAGCACTTTTCATGCCCTGCTGCAGTGAGCTCTTCAGGGGCTGAAATAATCAAACAATGGACACCTTGAGAGTGTAAGATTGTGTGTGCATGTTGTTTTTGAAGATGGAGAGGAATTTGGCAGGGTTGGAAAGGCGTAAGATCTGTGCTCTGCAGTCACACAAAAGGATCTGGACACACACACATTTTCCTCACCTCCTTCTCTGTGTATTGAACCGTAGGGTTATTTTTAGCGCTGGTCTCAAGGCTGACCAGGCAAACAGTACGCAAAGCAGCTGAGCAGAAACCAGCCTAGCACAAAGAAATAACTGAGGTGAAGTTTTAAAACCTTGTGAGCTACTCACCTAGAGTGCATTTTTTGACATGTTGAGAAACAAGGAAAAAAAATATTTATCTTTACATAAATAATAAATTAAATAAATTGTTTATTAGTTTAAGAACCTTACTTAGTGGGAAAGCTGTTGTTTGTTCTCTGAACTTGAACCCTGTTTGATATAATTTGCATTATTATTAAGTTTGGCTTATGTCTTAAATTTGTCTATTAATCTCTATTTAATGTGCCTTCTACACCCCAAAAACATTATACTACTAAGTATCTATTAAAAATCAACATTTTGGCTTTAATTGATACATAATCTTGATATAAAGACACAAAATTTAACTGCAGTGAATAACAGCAAGTCATTATTTGTTTCTTTGTATTTGGAGTGTGGTAAAAACAGTTCTTAAAGGAAACTCAGTAATGGTCTGTTTATTCTCTGTAGTGCCTTTTACAGTTAATGGCATCTAAAAACAGACATTTGCTATGCACTGAATTTTTAAATAATTGTTTTAATGGCAACTTCTGTAGTCACTCTTTTGGCTTCTAAGCATATTCTCTGCTGGCTGTACCTTAAATTTAATCCCTGGCCTGTTTTTATAGTTTGCTGTTTTAACAGCTTTGTCCTTTGAGGAGAATATTTAAATGAGAGCATTTGGAGTTTTGCTTCCAAACTCATGTTCAAACTCAATTCCAAGTGACTATTTCTGTAAATAATTTTTCAGGAACAAGTAGCTCCTGGCTTGAGGTGGTTAAAGTGAAATGTTTATTATATGATTTATATTGACAATAAAGGGCTTTTAAAGCTGGAGGCAGGATTTCAGTTATTTCTGCATTAGAACTAGCTTGGCAATGTGACTGTAATATTTTTTTCCTACTGTGAAGTTATTATCAATAATTATAATAATAAATATTATATATAATCTTTTCATGTTTTCAGATTTTTGATCAAATTGAATATAGATGTTGATATTTCTCTATCCTCATTGTACAAACAAGGCCATATTTTACTCTGGTAACATACTCTTCTAACAGATAGCATTCAGTACAAAACTCTTGTAACTCTTGTAAAAATTCTTTAAGAAAAAACTTAAAAATATTTTATAGAGCTTTTTAGAGAGCTGTGGGCACAGATGGTGATAGTGAGGTTTTGTCAATGTTATTGTAATGTCGGGTCAGTTTGGCTCTATGTGGGCGTGGTTTGTGATGTATGATGTCACTGTCTTGATGCTCAGGTGTAAATATAGATTGAGTTGGCAAACACAGAGTGTAATAATGTAACTGGTGGTATATATTAGGCTGTAATTAAGCTGTAATTGGGGCAAACGTCTGAATCTGCACTTTTGGTTTATGCAGAATGCACACTGACTGCTCTCCAGGGATTCTCTCAGGCTCTGTGCTACAGTGGCCCTTTATTAGGTGACTGGGCAGTTTTAGAGAAACAGAAAGAGATAGACTGTATTAGTGCTGACTAAAGGTCATCTTTAGATCAGGACTAATCTATACCACTTACTGACTGTCTGTTACACAGCACGGTGGTCCCTGGCCTGAATGAGACATTTTGATGAGATGTTTTTAGACTGTTTCTCTTAAAAATCTCATTGTTTACTCACACTGATGTTGTCCTAAAGCCTAAAGCCAAAGTTTTCATTGCTCTTTGTCCACAAAATTTAAGTGAATGACTGAGGCTTGGCTTTGCTTGGATAATATCACACCAAAGTCACATGGATCACTTTTATCATCTTTTGTGTCTTTTTATTAGCTTAAAAGCTTCAGTCCTTATTCATTCAAATTTTATGGTAAAAAGCACAGAAAACAGTCATCTGTTCCTTTAAATTTAAGTCTCTGCTTTATGCCTAGGCACGCTTATTTCTTTCATCCGGCTGTGTCTCGGCCGCTGCAGCACTGTGGGATGACAAAGCTCTTTCACGGGTTAATCTTTCAGCTCTGCCCTGCCCCTCCCTGCCGCCATCTAGACCCTCATAAGATACGCCTGTCATGTCTGTTCCCATCAGTCGTGCTTACAGTAATACTGTAACTGTTTTTAAAATAGTGAAAAATTAGATTGTGGGCGGCATTTCATTTCAGTCTCACAATCTTGTTTTATCTAAACGTCTGCCAGACACAAGCAAAACCTTTTTAGGTATGTTTGTTCTAATACTAAATTGTTAATACTAATATAGTGTATATTATTGGTGTGGATTTTTCCATTTTGGTAAAAGTGTTGTTCATACTGACAAAAGGCAAACCTTTTTATTGGCATTATTTACACATGATTATTTTATTTGACAATCGAAAGTATACACAAAGAAAATGCTGAAATCTTTTTTGGCCCGGTCATGTGATCTCAAAATAGCATCTGTCATGAGGGGCCTCCCTCAAGGAGTCATTATCCTTTTGAAATGTATAATTTATTCATATTTTAAGCTGCATTGTGCAATGCATATTTGCTGATTACAGTGGCATTACTGCAGGTAACAAACATACAATTATACAATTGCCTTACATTTGCTGACAGTCTTCTTATCTGCTCTTTAGCCTGTTCTGAACACCTGGAAATAAACATAATGGTCCATAAACGACTATTATCTAATCCCAGTGGAATCTCTGTTGTTCCAAGGTGGTGACGGCTATTTTGGAGTCGGGGAAGAACTTGTCAAAAGAGGAGAAGAAAACCGAGCGATGTCCACTGCTGTACGAGTGGCATAAGAAACAATATGTTGGAGCAGCCCACGGCCTGGCCGGCATCTATTACATGCTCATGCAGGTGAGAGGGACAGTTCTTCTGTGTGTTTACCTCTGTGTCTTAATATTGTTTTACTGTATTTATACAGTATTAATATTGTTTTACTGTATTTATACAGGCCTACTGTATTTCATAGTCTGAATTTGTGTGTTTTATGTCTGAATTGAGTTCAGTTACCTGTTCACACAGATATGATTCAATCTAGATCTGCTTTTGCCTGCTGCTTTTTATAAAGGACAATCTGAGAGTCAGCTCTGCTAGTAAATATGGTTGTCGATCCCAAATATGTGTCAGTGCACCTTGATTTTGCCTTTACAAGAGCACACAGCCAACTGTCAGAGCAAGAACATGAACTGAAGGCACTTAACATGTGCACCAAGAATGCCAACAAAGTAACCTTGTTTAATGGTCCAGAACTCATTTCCAAAGATCTCTGACTCTACCAGAACACATGCTGATAAGAACTTTTTCTGAATGCTTTGTTCCATCAGTTTCTCTTCCATAAAACAGCTGATTGTGCAGCTATAGAAGATTACAACACACCCTATTTTTTCCCTAAGGGGCATTTTATGTCACATACCAGAAAATGACACAATGTTGAGTCATACATTCAAGCTTAACCGACTGTATGAAGCATCAAAAACAAGTTTTTAATTTATAGTAATGTTATTATATTTTCTTCTTCGTTTCTTTAAAAATAGCTGCCTAGACTTCCTTTTATTAACTACACTTAACAGAAATCAGCTGCAAGATTGATTATATAGGTAATGAATAATTTATTCTGAACTTTAAAATGTTGAGCCATAAACAAAATTTGTGGCCGTGGGGGTGGCCTTGACTTACTGCTTTGGATGAGTGCCCGGATAGACTTGCGGTCCACATTTAGGGCCACACAAGTGAATCAGTTATTTTGGGGTGGTTGTGTTTAGTGCAGATTCAGCACTTCTGACCTGTTTGAGACAGATAATGGTCCTTAAATGAACTAATTTAGATTTTAATGTTGAACTCTGTAAGCAAAGACTAAATCACACCAGTGTTTATAGATGCAGTCTTGGAAGAAATGGTGACCTCAGGCACAGAATCAAATTGGAAAAGCTTCTAGCAGAATTATGGGCATAGATTCTAAGACTGTTTTATGAACTTTCTCTTGGTGGGTGGCCTGACAGTGGAAGTTCTTAGTAATATTTGTAAAATCAATGCTCTAGTCCATACCAGTGATACAGTAGACAAGGTGATGTTTATTGTTTGTAGTCAGCTTTATGTATTAAATCAGTAAATTTTTTAAAGAGTCTGTTATTTTAACCTGTTCAAACTGCAATTTGTGTCATCACATAGTTTTTTTAAATAATTGCATGAAATATTTAAAATCTGCTTGGCAGCAATAGCTGTTAATTCCAAACTATGGTTTCTCTGACTAAAGAAACATTATTATTTAGAATAAATATCGAGACTGTTACACGTCACAGAGAAAATCTTAGGAAGTTGCCCAGTTAATGCTTAGTTCTATAATTCTACTCTTACTCCTATAATTCACCCAGCCCTACTGCGGACTATGGGGGTGTGGTGTAGTAGTTAAGTGTAAGGGTTCGTAACTGGCAGATTCTTGGTTCAACTTTCACACAAAATGACCCTTGAACTCTTAATGGCACCATTCTGTTGTGATATGGTCCACTGGCCCTGGATAGTGATTGGATTACATGGGTTCAAAACCAATATACAGTAAACTACCTTCACAAACTACCTTCAGGGCACCCCTTACCCTCTTGAGGCTTGTTGCTCTCTATTCTATTCTATTCTATTCTCTAGAATGCCATTTAAGACAGATAACATTAACGTTTAATTGTGTCTCCCAGCAAAAGTCTGTATTTGACTTTTCATTGACTAATCCCTACGCCATGCTGTCCACTCCAACAGAAATCCCTGGAGACTCTTTAGACCCCATATGCTGTCGGCTGCTAAGCAGCATCTTTATAGACCATTTCCGCGCTTTACCCTGACTGACAAGCAGATCCACACAGGGCTCAATTTTATACAGGTCTTCGCAGCTATTGCGTATGTAGTGGTAGTAAATGATGCTTCATTTACCCAACACTACCAGAGATGTCGCACTGTGGCGTATGGATGGTGGATGACTGTTTAGAATCTAACCCTGGGGGCTTATGATGTAATTTGAGATAACTGTTTCACTGGCTCAGTGCTTACATTAAACATAGCGATGTTGCACGGTGCTACACAGTATATATACTCTGTGTTTTAGTGCATTTAGGAATAGACTTACAGTGTTGTAATTCAATAGTAACATTTGCAGGTAAAGCAACAGTCTAAATGAAGACTGTCTGAAGGCATCTCTTCCTCTGCTCTGGTCATTCCCTCTCTGTCCACCCCTCTCTTCCCCAGCCTGCGGCTATAGGAAGCATCTGCTGGGAAATCTGTCCCTGTGTGCTGGACAGCAGAAGATTTGGTCTCTCATCAGCTGTGTTGAATTGCCTCACAGAATGCTGTATTAGGCTGTGCAGTGTGCCATGGGATGAAATTTTTTCACCCATTAGGTTGAAGTCTAATGGCTTGGAAAAATAACAGCACATCTCTTTCTACAGCATGATTCGATGCCTCACAAATGGTGTGGGATGAATTGCGGAAAGTTTAACTTAATTGTAAATGGGACGTTATCAAAGCAGTAGAAAATTGACCTCAGTACATTGTGTTTTTTACGTTAAAAAATCAAGAGACTGGTCACCATTCAGAGCAATATTAAACATACTGCAACAGCTGGTCAACACAAACTCAACACAAACAAATTTTTTATTTCCATTTAATCAAAATCCAACCCCCAATACAGATGCAAGAGAAACAAGTGAGTGAAAGATGTCAAAATCATAATTCTGATTTTAAAACATGAGACAAGATGAGAACAGACTGGCGGAGAGCTAACATTGATGCTGCAAGCTGATTGGTTGTGGTTTGCTTGAGGTTGCCAAGGTAACGGGGATGTGCATCACGGTGACGCATGAGTACATGGACCAGCGGCCTGTATTATAATGGACCAGCGCTGCTGTTGTCTCTTGTGTGTGTAAATATTTATGTAGGTGTGTTGCAATAATGTTGCATTCATGGGTTTGTTTAATTTGCTAAAACATCTGCGGTTGCATGCAATCAGTTTTGAATCAGGAAACCGCATCTTATCTGCAAGCCATCTGTGGCTTTCAAAAAGCACTTTCATATTGTACAACATTACAAACTCAGAACTACCAGCAAGTTGCATAATTTTTCATAATAACACTAATTAGTAGCACCAGCAATGGTTGTGGACACAGCACATTCGGGAAGTGCGAAGAGTCCGTTGCTCCTGCAGGCGATCCGGTAAATCCCAGCTGTTGTTCCTGCTAAGATTCCATCCTCTCCTCAATTTGCTGGAACAGCAGTAGCTCGTGTATCGCTGTAGGAGCCTTCAGTGGTTTATCAGGCTTAACATCGCTAAATTCACTTTGACACACGGCTCCGCTCTCTTAACTGCTGTAAGTGAATCGCTATGAATAAGAATTTGCACGATAGGTGTTTTAAATATTCATGTGTCTGGGCCTTTACGAAGGAGCATTGGGTTTAAGTTTAGTTAAAGGTTTGCTAGGAGTTAAAATGATAATCCATGCCAGTTTCCCAACCAGGGGGCCATTAGTGGCCCTCAGCAAACTTTCAAGGAGGCCTTAACATGACTTAGAATTATTTAAAATCAGACAAGCAATTATTCACTTTTACATTTTATGCATTTGGTAGATGCTTTTATCCAAAGGGACTTACAGTGTATTCAAGGTTTACAATTTTGTCAGTACCACTGATTTTGTTTGAGAACCACTGATCTTTGCCTTAGAAACGATCTATGCCATTGTAAAAGTCTGTGCTTCTTGTCATAGAAGAAAAAATCCCTGTTGCCAAATATTTATACCATAGAGCAACAGTTTTCGTGTTTTAAAACTCATGTTAATTTTAACCTTCTTTTCTCTTTCTATGTGCAGCCCAGTGCTAAAGTAAATCAGGACATATTGAATGAGTTGGTTCGGCCTAGTGTGGATTATTTGCGGCACAAGAAGTTTCGCTCGGGCAATTACCCATCATCCCTCAGCAACGAGTCAGACAGACTGGTGCACTGGTGTCACGGAGCACCTGGGGTTGTACATATGCTCATCATGGCTCATAAAGTGAGTGACAAACACACATCCACATACACACTGTGCTGTTACCACACACTTTCTGTAGACATTTTTATACACACCCACCACTGCTTAGACACACACACTCGCAATGAAAAACATGAAAATTCTAACATTTGCGCAGTGTCAAATTGGCAATATAAATAATGTTTTAATAAAAATAAAAAAATGTTTTAATAAAAATATGTTTTTGGCCCCCATTTACACCAGGAGTTACACTTCTAGCATCACACACACACAGAAACAGACAGACAGCAGGATGGTTGTGGCACATCTTGATATCAGAATTAAGTGTAATTTATCTTGGATTTATCATATTTTGGCTCAAATTCATGTTTGTAAATGGCGTCTGTGTGTTATCAGGGTAAGTGATAGTTTAGTGAGCAGAGTACACTACCAGTAACTGTAGTTCGATTTCCCCAAAGTGTGTTTGGTTGCCCCTAGATCAGTAATTACTAGAAGACCCTCAACACATTAATGACATTCACAGTATGTCACAGTATATTGGGAATAAACAGATTAGGGTGGAAGCCATGAAAAAATTAAATCGTAAGAAGTGTGTAACATAAGTCTGTTACATTGATTTATTAAATCCAGTGAACCATGTACGAACAGGATTAACAGAACAGCATTTATCTGCAGCTGGTACCTGGTTAGAGTTCTTGTTCTTGCTGTTTTTTCTCTCTAAACATTAAGTATCCAGCAGCGACATCTAGTGGTTACTTACAGAGTCTTGGGTTCCAATACTTTGAACACACAAATTTTTATCTGTCAGATTGACACAGTGACGTTTAAGCAGATTACACCAACAGACATTTAACTTTTTACACTTGATTCCAAATTGAATTCACAAATGACGAATCTACTTAAATGTTACTTATCGTGTTACGTATACTTATTG
>JAZGTK010019624.1:0-11312 GCA_036877625.1 Ambastaia sidthimunki
TCAGTTTCATGACTCATTTAATAAGCAACTCAGATAATTCATTAAAGCTCAAACTTGAAAGGATTCTAATGCTTTTTAAGATCAGTGGAGTAATTATAATATATGTGCATTGTTTTGTATGTGATTTGGTGATATTTGAACGTTCTGATGTTTTTAGAGGCAGAAATTCATTTGAATTCCATGTCTTCTTAAATCTGAAGTACTGTTTTAAACTCATAAAAAAGACCTGCTACAAATGCTTTGAAAAGAAGCTACTCTTATGCACATTTTCACTTTATTAATGATATTTGCACAAAATAGTTTTTGTGTTTGTTATTTTGACTGAATACTTTGACCACTGTTGGTTTTGTAAATGTTGTATTTGTCTGGCCGTGTGAAGTTTGTTTTACATCCATTCAGCATGTTTATGTATCAGTTTGTGTCAGTGACGATCCAATGAAAGGTTTATTTATTTATTTTTGGTTCCAAGTGTTTCTTAAGAGTGTTTTACTAAAGTGTTAAACTAAAGTGTTTATATATAATATAGTCCATTATGTATGTAGATACAGAATCTTACTGAGTCATATATTACCAGCAAACAGTCAAGATATAACAAACCAGCAACCTGAACAGAAATGTTTTCTGTACCACTTAATGTTTTGTCTCCTCAAAACAATATGTCAGTGTATTTCAAGTAAGTGAAAATAAACCATCACGCAGTATCACTGCCGAGTTCTATGTGTGCTGTTTAGGTTAGAAGGAAACGTTGCATGGACAAACATTGATATGTTTAATGTAAAATCTAATCTTGACCACAAGATGGCGCAAAAAGGCTATTGAGTCCATATTAAACGCAGCGTTTAATATTGGAAGACACATTTGAACAAAGTCTATTAAAAAATATATTTAATACATGATATGGGTAGTCAACAAATGACTTTGACAAAAAAGTAAGCCTTTGATTAAAATGTAAGCATTTGTAAGTTTAAGTTTAGATTCAATGACTGGACACAGATTCATTTACTAGTTATTTTTTGTGTCTTGCATGGTGACAATCGAGTGTTTAAATACAAATATTTCATGTAATCTATTAATTATTATGAGGTCATAGAACTGAATGCAGAATAATTCTAAGAAAATTGCTGTTAAAACAGATAAAAATAGAGTTATGACACCCTACAAAACCGTCTACCCCATTTCTAACCTTTAAAAGTTAACATGTCCTTAATGTAATTTCATAAAATCTTAACTTCAATAACAAAACAAATCACTACTGGAATCAGCTAGAAAACTAGACTAGTCTTAAATAGACTGCCATACTTTTTTAATGAATTACATGAGAGCTCTTAAGAATGAGAACATGCCAAACGTTATTTATTCAAAACAGATTTCATTTTTCAGTGTGGAGTACATTCAATGGTTCTCTTAAAAGTTCTTTGGCTCCATTTATTACATCATCAGGTGACCATTTGTGACACAATCACCCTTAAATTCACACTCAGACACACACAACTCACCGGGGCAGCTTCACAATGGCCGCCTGGAATGAAAAGCCTTTACTGTATTTTACACTCTGTGGGCCTATTTTACCCATGTAGAAGACATGTATCTTGTGACATCTTAAGCAATCATAGAAAGGAAATATGAGGACATTGTTGTTAGTGCAGCTTATAAGCACCAAACCACGTAAAAGTGTCAGGACAAAAAATATTTTCAGCTTTGGTCTGTTTAACCACTTGCTGATCAATCTGCTAGTAACTTCTAAGGCTTTCCCCTCATCAGCATGTTTAAATGTGTTTGAAGTGACAAACATTTGGTCAACATAAAATTAAAACACTGGCAAACTTTTCCAACCCTGGCACCTAGGACATCGCTTTTGCTGGTGTTTATAGGTTATATGTTCACAAAGCATCTCTATAAAAATACTCAAAATAAGTAATCCAGTCAAACTTTAAGTACAGTTGAACAATCACCCAGTAAATGGTGTTTACAGAACATATTTTACATAAATCTTAAAATTTTCTAGCTTCAGAAAACTATATTTGTGCTCCTCTAAAACGCCATATACAGGAAAAAAAAACAAAAATCATCCGGCTGTTCCGGATGATAAAGCTGAAAACAAACAAAAAATGCAACAGTATGATTTTACCACAAAGTAATTCATTCAGCCTAATTCATATACACTGCATGTTTAAAAAAGCTTGAGGGGGTTGCAAAAATTAACTCAAATCTAACCTGCATCGTTTTTCCACCACATGACAAAACCATTGTAGCTTATATACAACAACTCTTCAGGATCATATTTCTAGCCACTTTTCTCTGAAATCATTAATTTTTCTAAAATAATCTGTTTACGCCCCTCAGCAGTAGATAGCTGCTTATCACCTGGCTGAACAGTGCACTCAGTCACCTTTCCACAAACTTATCCAAACAGCCTTGGAACTTTGCACATGATCCACATATTACTGTGCTTGCTTTACATGTTTGACCTTCAAGTGCAACTTGACCTCGGAGATGTTGACACAAAACCTGCTGCTATCTGCATGCAGAGAAAGACATGTGAGGTGCTGAGGTCAGCCCATAACACTCCTCTTGCAGTTAAGGTCAAAGTTCAGGCCTCTTTGGAATCTTCTAACACAGCAAATGATCGCTGGCTGCGAGATGGACAAACATCCGAGGAGATTGAGGTTCTGTGTTTTAAAAGGAGTCAAACGAGGTATTTCAGAGCGGCATAACGGAACATTATGTTTCCCAAAAACTTTTTTGGTATGTTTATTTGGGTGTTTTAGCTTGTGAAATCATTAATATGAGGACTTATATAATAAAAAGTGGGCTAAGTGAGACTTTCTGTAGGCCCACTGACTTTTTTGTAGTAAAACAAGTAGTAAAAGAAAAATTTAAAAAAGGATTTAAAAGGCCTAAAACCTAGGAGTGACGGTATAAAATACAATTTTCCAGAGAATCTGACCAGCATCTAATAAATAATTGTTCAAGCATTTTTCCAAGATCCTCTATCTAAATCTCTGCACGTATGTTTCGACAGACTCCTTTTAGAAAGAGCTGGACACAGAGGAGTATCAAAAATGTTGTTTTGATCTTTTCTTAATCTAGTCCTGCATTTCTCCCATAACTTCTTGTGCAGTTGCAAAGGTTAATTGTGGGGGATCGAGCAGGTATAAAATAAAATACTGTGCAAGTCTACATGACAGACTCTTTTTCACCGGGCCGGGATCCAGCAGCCTTTTCCGACTCAGTGTTTCCTCTTTTCCCGATAAGTGGCGACTTTTCTGGCTTTAATGTGGTGTCTTTCTCCTCCACTTGCACGTTTTTAAGGTCCGCCCCCTCGGTTTTACTGGCTGTGCGATCCACAAAATACTGCAGGAGACCTGCTCCATACGCATCTCCTTCAACATTGATGACAGTGCAGGTGCGGTCGCTACATGATAAAAGACAGCAGAAAGTGAAAAAATGATATTTGCCGTTTCATTTCTTAGAAAGTGATGGAAACAAACATACTTTATTTAAAGAATGCAAGAATGCAACCTGGACAGGATTTCATGAGAATAACCCACTTCCACTTATTTCTCACCCTTAACTAACTAATCAATCAATTAATCAACTAACACTCTTTTTCAACAATCCATTACAAGTTCCTTTTCTTTGGCCAATCAAAACCAGTTACTTACACAAGCCAGTCTACAGCCAGGATGAGAGACAGATCGTTGGTGGGGAGTCCCACCGCCTCCAAAATGATGGCCAGTGTCAGCACTCCTCCAGCAGGGATCCCAGCAGCTCCCACGCTGGATGCTGTCGCCGTCACTCTGGAAAACAGGAAACACAAATTCAGCCTTATTCACACTTAATTCACTCTGACCAATCACAGCAGCGGAAACGGGGAGGTGGTTGGCAGGCAGCCAACAGACTCACAGGATGGTGATGACCTGGACGAAGTTCAGGGGGATTCCGTTAAGCTGAGCAATGAAAACAGCGGCGACGCACTGGAAGCAGGCGGCTCCATCCATGTTAACAGTGGCTCCGATGGGCAGGATGAAACGGCTGATGTGTTTGGACACGCCGTTGTTCTCCTCCACACACTTCATCATCAGAGGCAGCGTGGCAGAGCTAATCAGAATGGCTTACAGTTAGCTTACTGTTAACTTCTGCTTAATTATCCAGTCAGCTTGTTTCTGTTAGGTCTTTCCATCCAATTTAAGCCAATCAAAAGAGAAAAAACATGTACACATAAAAATGGCAAATCCACTAAGCCAGTGTGTCTAAAACGTTGTCGTATGACCCCTTCACCCAACTACATATTTAACATCAACAAGTATTAGAAAATGTTTAAGTCCTTAATCCTAACATAACATTTTAACCTTATTACTTGTAATATTAAAACACTGCTGACCAAAGCTGAATTTCAACGTACCTAGATGATGTTCCGAAGGCAGTAGCCAGAGCTGTGACCAATCCCAGCAGGAATCTGTAGGGGTTCTTCCGTGTGATCACAAAATAAATCAGAGGAAGAACCAGGAACCCGTGGATGGCGTGGCCGATCACGCAGCAGGCGATGTACTTGCCCAGGCTGGCAAACAGCAACCCAACATCCTCCATTTCCACAATCTTTCCTGCAACCAGGAACATGATACCCAATGGTGCATACCTTCATGAGAAAGGAAGGAAGAACCTGTGAGACCTAGTGTTCAAAACCAACAAGTTAGTAAACACAGAACAAGAAGTGTATTACTTTTCCTTACCACATGATCCAGGAAACCAACACCATGGTGGCCTCATTAAAAGAGTTGAAGAACTTAATGAGAATCTCTCCTTCCTCTCCAAGTTTCCGCAAGGCCACTCCGAACACCATTGCAAACACAATAAGCCCCAGGATGTTCATACCATCCACATCTGTGCCAACTGGAACCTACAAACAAAGACACAAATGACTAAACCATGTCTATTCTCAGACCACTAAGAACTTGCAAGATATTAAGAATATAATTAGCCTGTTATTTCAAGAACATTCTAAACTACATCTGAAATTTGGTACCTTTTCCAGAGAGAAGTTTGTTGAGTTGGTGTCGTTTTTCACAAACTTGTAACCTGTGGCATACTGTGATGAACACGAAATGTTTTGAGAGTTGTATATAATCACTTTTCTCACATAAAGAATGTCTGTTGTAGTCAGATGTTGACTCCAAGACTTAAACCATTGAAAATCTCAAACAAAACGTACCGACTGAAAGGCAGCTGCTACCAGGTTAGATGGGAAGATGTTTCTGCAATAAACAGACAGGAGGATGTTTATTGCATGTGTAATTCTCTTTAAAAAAACATGACACTGAGCGGTTAGTGCAGGGCCCAAAACTATGAAATAGTCCAACACACAATCACTGAAAGACATTAAAGTTATTGCTGTAAAGAATTATTGCTACATGTTTCTGTTCTGTTTGCTAATAGCTTGTAAATCAGACCATATCTGACCATTTTGACATATGTGAATTGGCTGATGTCCAATTGAATAATAAACTAAAACAGTATTTTCCCCCTTGTGTCAGAACAAAAATGTGTTTGTAAACACATTAAACAACAAATAATAAAACTAAGGGAAAAGGCTTCTGATTTAAACAAATTTAAAATAAAGATTTGCTAGCAATCACTTTTTGTGGAACTTTATGAAAGTATGCAATTCTTTATATGCAATTCAAAAAAACCACTTTGAACAAACAAAAAAACACAAAGAGTAAGAACAAACCCACAATTCCTCTCCTAAAAGATTTAATCCAATACCTTCAAAGGACAGGAACTATATGGGCACTAGGACCTGCCTGCTAATGAAAATAAATGAAAACCACAAAAGTTTATTTAGGAATATTCCAGCATCCCTGTCCTCTAAATAAAACAAAGAGGAAGTCTCTAATCTAATGGAATTACCTTACAATGTTTTGTACTTTTTGCATAAAAAACCAAAGTGCGTTTAAACTGTTTTAAGTTACTTTCCAATATGCTACCACTATTACCAATTAAATTTCGAACATGTCTGGAATTTGTTGCCAACAGGGAACTTTCCAATAAAATGCTTTCATCTCCTCAAAGCCCAGAAGGTCTGAAGAGATGACTGTTGACTGATCACAAGCTCATAACGCCAAAGCAAGATAAGACTAGAAAACTAGGAACGTTTGGAATCACTCGGATCTCTTTTTGCAACAGGCAGTCTCCCAGCAGATCATTGCCAAGCACCTGCTTAGCACCCTCCTCAAATTTTCCTTCGTCTGAGCATTTAGAGAATTAGCACCAGAGCTGCACTCAAGATCATTCCAAAACACTTTAAAGATCATCAACACACCATAAGGGTGACTGGGCAACCCTGCTTTAGGAATCTTTTAGGGCATTTGATTTCCATGATACCAAGTGACACCGGAAAAACCGGTTTTTGTCAGTGAAACATTTGGTTGCAGAGGCATTGTATGATCTCAGGTTTAGAAGCCGCTGCCTTGAAATGTGTGGGGTGGCTGGGCCAGGTCCAAAAGTTCCTGTTTACAAACACCATGAAAGGACAAATGGGTTGAAGGTTTAATGACTTGTGACTCATTACATTCCAGTTGTGCCTATGAGGCATAAAAGGTCCCGTTTCTGTGGAGTGCTGTTAACAATAAGACACATCAAACAAGGACCTGCGGGCATTTAATATACATTTACACACGAGACGTGGCACTTCACACAACCGCTCAATGCATTCTTCGAAATCTTGTGTTATCTGTTTGTTGACAAAACTGTTTAAAGTAGCTACAATGATTTTCTCATCTCAACGAGTTTACTCAAAAACACACTGTAACTGCAAAAAGAAGTGTGGCTGGCTTCTACACACACATGCGGTATTTGGAGTAAAAACAAGGTCCAACGCATTTAAAAATGATATTGCCAGATGGCAAATGCTTTGTACTGTGTGGTAATATTGGTTACACAAACAGTTTACCTAAAGGGATTTTCATCCAAGAAAAAACAACTTCAAGGAAGGAGTTGTTTATAACACAATGTTCAACCTTTTTCCACAAGTAAACAAACCAATATTGTCAAGGAAAGACTTTCAGTCAATTTAGAAGTTTTGAAAGACTTGTAATGTGATGCAGGACTCCTGGACTCTTATAAACTGTGTTCCTGTAGTTCAACTGGCACAGTGTTGCGTTAGCAGAGCAAATGTTATTGGTTCGACTCTCAGGGAACACACATACTGATAAAAAAAAATGTATATGTTGAATGATAGAGAAGTGTCTGCCAAATGCATACAAATATTGACAGATTTTTATTTATTTAAAAATGTTCTCAAGAATGTAATTCGGGTTTAAACACATTGTAATCTTGAAAATAAACCCACGTTCTACCATGTAAGCACGCTACACATGCCAGTTTGTTTGCACTCCACAGAATCCATGTCCAACTGTGCCGATTGGAGAGTTAAATTAAAAAGGCGTCACAGCAGGTCTTGTAGTTCTATGGTAGCATTCAGCCAAACGGCTCTTGAGTGGAACCATTGAAAGATTATAAAAGCCACACAAGCTGCCCAATTAACCCCAATTCTATTGTACAGCCTGCGTGCAGACAGCACGAGTTTGCACATGCACACTGCCCTCATGTGGCATCCACATGTCGCCTTATTTACTTTCCCTGAGGAACTAAAAAAACTACATGTGTCAGTTTGCCTTTAAAGAAGAACTGTGTTTAAGGCAAGCTGCAAAAGCACCCAAAGGTTTATTAAAATAGCTAGCAGCCTAAATTAAAAATATTGCTTTAAATGTGAACTGGTCATTATGACACATCAAATGACACTAAAGCACAAAGAAACTGAAATAAGAGATAGTTCAGCCAAAAATGAAATTTCATCCATCATTTATGCCTGCTTATGTCACTCCAAATCTTTTTAACTTTTTTTTCCTGAGAAACACAAAAGAAGATATTATGAAGTACAGTGGTTTGGAAATCAATATATATATATAGTTGTCAGTGTTTTCCGTTTTTAAGGGTAACTGGACAGAATGTTCTCTTCTCATCATCCTGACAAACACGTGGTGAAATCTGAGCTTTACATGGACAAACCCCAAAACCCATCCCATTCCAAACCCATCCCATTCCAAACCCATCCCATTCCAAACTCAGCCCGTTTCCTTGTAAATTAAAAGAGAGACACACTGTCTCTGTTGACAAATTCAAACTTGTCTCTTAAGAGGGCGTTATTTTTATATTTACAATATGTCAGATATTGGCCCTTGGGTCGGGTAATTGTGTCAATAGTTTATTAGCTGAACCGTAAAAACGCGACGCGAGACTCCTGCGGTTTCTGGCTGCAAGTGCGCGTCATGTTCAACCATAATACACCCCAATAAGTTCACTATTTATTCTTTCTGGGGTCAGAAACAAAGGCCTGAAATTGCAAAAAAAAACATCCATCACCATAACTGACCATCAGTTCCGCATCCTCCTCAGAGCGGATTAGCTGCGTCAACACGAGACTCGCAGCTGATGCAACTGAAGTCTCAATTTACAGAACACGCGGATCAACGTCACGCAGACCCGCGACTCACTATTTCCCGCGTGCGTTTACGCCACACTCTGTTTTCTGAGAACTTGGGATGTGCTGGCTGTTAGTTACGACGCAAAACACTGAATAAACGTGCATTGATCAATACAAAAACTAGTGGTTCATTAAATATGGGTGTGCACTCAATACTGTTCGTTTTATTGCCACGAAAGTGCTGGTTTTCTGGACAGACCCAGAAGACTTTGGTGTAGACACCTATTAAATACTGTTAAGCAGAATGTAACAAACTTAACTACTCTTTGATGGCCACGTCTGGCAGATCTGGGCTGGCAGTGTTACAAAAAAACTAGGTTGTCAATAACTGTCATAATGCATACATTTGAACTAAAGTTAATATAAGTGTTTGGAACTGAATGAAAGTAAGAAACATTATTGTGACCACGTGTTTGTTTGTTGGCGTGAATGAAACATTTTACAAACCCCTTTAGGGCATCTGTGACGTCATGCTTTTGCCTCACCTTATCAAGTCTAAAAACGAGTCGATCACTTCTTTGGCTTCAGGAACACCGCTGTCGTCCTCCGTGTTAAGTTGAGATAAGGTGTTTCCCTCGCTGGATGTCCCGGGTTGGATAATAAAAGCCATAATAACGCCGATTGCAGAAGCGATCAGCGTGGTGACCAGAAAGAAAAGCATTGCCCACCCGCCTAACTTGCCCAGGGCTTTAGGGTCAATGCTGGCCGCCCCTGACACGAGACTGCAGACCACCAGGGGGATGATAATCATCTTGAGCAGACGGATCAGGAGCTCACCGGGGAATCCGAAGTAGATGATCTGCGTTCGGCTCAGCCCGGCGTTCCGTACGCCCAGACCGATGAACACGCCGGTAATGACAGCTGCCACTGTCAGGATAACGAGCAAATTGGCCATGACTATGTGTTTTAGCCTCTGCCCGAGGGTGTCCGGGTCTTTTTTCTTGTGACTCAAGCCATTAGAGACGTCTGCATTATCCAGGTGCGCTTCCCCATTGGAAGCCTTTCCATCTTCCATTGTGATCCTTTCTTCTGCCATTGCGCGGTCAGGTGAGGAAAGCGTTTGGTCCAAAACGAGGAGTTCTGGTAAAAGTTTTCTGAGTCTTTGGTTTGTACGGAGTCTCCTTCTCTTTCAACGAGCTTGCAGCGTAGAAATGACCGCGAGTGAAACGCTCTGAGAAGCACTTTGTAGGGGTTTGTACGTAACGTAAGTGCGCGGGCGGGGCTTGCATGCAAATGAGGCTGACTTGCACGTAAGGGAACATTGGAGCGGTAAAGATAGATGTTACTCCTCTAATATCCTCTTGAGACGCAGTAGAAAGTAATACGTAGCAAATATATAATATACTTTTTTTAAAACCCCATTACTTAACAAAAAATCAATCAAAATAAAAAACGTGAACTGGAATGCTGAAGTGTTTCTGTATTCTTGGGAATGACAACAGACCACATTTCTTAGCATTGAATTTGCAACTCTCCTGTTAGCAGCTTAAAGATTTAACATAAAGAATTCTGTTAGAAAACGATACTATTGTAAACTAAGAAAAGGTGATATTTAAACACTTCTGCCTACCGTTGTGGGGACATGCTTACTAGTCAAACTTTTGCCCCCCAAACAGGGCACCTGTGTGATTTTGGAAGTTGTTTTAAAATAATTTCAAAAGTGTGTAAGAGAAATGAAGTAAGTTTTGTAACTGTTCCATTAATTAAATGGCAAAGATAAATTGAATTATTAATGAAAAATGGACAAGCATCATTCAATACAATTCATTTTTAGGTGTGGTTTAGGTGTTTAAAATACCTTTTGTCACCTTTTAGTTGTACATCATGTCTCCTGATTTCACTATGCAGGCTACTTGATAATTCCTTAGACATCTTGCTTGTTTTTAGGTTCACTCGTAATAACAATGTCTTTTCTTATATATTTAACAGTGACATCATTCAGCCTGGACTAAATAGAGCGAACAGTGACTTCGCTTCAGAGGTTTCAGAGAAAAACATGCACTTCTTATTGTGTTTTGTTTACATTATATTTCTTTTGGCGACATATGCAAGCAAAAATGGTAAAAGAAAACCTTTTTGGTAAGTAACTTTTTGGCTCACGGTCCATATTTTATATGTTTAATGGCATTATGATTGACATAATCTGTCATGGCTGATTCCCACCCCTAACTTGTAGCACTTTCCATTATGTACAGAAATATAAAGTTCATTAAAAATGATACCTGACCTAACCCCTACACAGCCAGACTTGCTGAAAGTTTACAAAGCAGAAAAAATAGCAATATCTTATCTGATAACAGATATCTAGTCTTTGTTTTGGTGCTCACACTGTGAGTAATCAAATATTCTAAAGACTGGGGGCTCTGCATGGATCCAGTTTGATTTCAGTCAGCTTATCCTTAATAAACAACCCCCCCCCCTCCATCAATGCAGTGCATCATGGGAAATGCTTTTGCCCTATCAGGGGTCACCTTTTGAAACCCAAAGGTCTGCTTTCATAAGGTTCATCTTTTCTGTACTGACCCGTGTGAACTATTTTTCACAGAAGGACAACATTACAGAGATATTGTGACCCAGTCTGAGTGCCAGAAATCCATACAGCAAGAGAGGATGATGTGAGAATTATTTGAAGCAGGGGGCCTCTGTTCTCAAAACAAAGCAGGCCCTCTCCCCTCTAAGTCACAGATGGCACCACCTAGAAGCCCTTAGACAAACCCAGCTGTCCTGCCTGGCTCTGTATAGTGACCTCCTAGAGAAAATGTACTTC
>JAZGTK010019625.1:0-11312 GCA_036877625.1 Ambastaia sidthimunki
GCTAAAACCATTTTCAGGAAAGATAGCTGTCGATGTTAATTCTGTAGTAAATTATCTGACACTGTGTGTTATTCAAATGTGGTCGATGTATTCACAGTTGTTGCTCTCTGACATGAAGTTAAACATAAGATTCATTCAGTTATTGTCAGGTAACTGACACAAGTATAACCATTATATAAAAAAACTACTAACCCTTTCTCCTCTGTCCCAACAGCATCACATCAAGCATTGAAGTATTGGTAAAATTGTATCTATATATGGCTGATGTTTATTGGCGTTTTTTATTTACTGCTTCTATGTTCTCCTTACATTGTAAGTGGCTTTGGATAAAAGCGTCGGCTAAATGCCTGAATGTAAATGTAGTTGTGAACTCTCGCTGTGTAATGTTTGGGTATGTGGGACATGTCTCGCATAATCTCAAGTGTGATGTCACAAATTAAAAGGCATGAATATTAAAAAACTCATTAATTGTTTGTGCACGTTTGTCGGGTTAGCTGAAAAAGAAAAGTTTGTTTTCCGTATTCAGCTGCATTACTTTGAAAAGTTTCGTAAACGACAGTAAAATTTGGAATCTGTATTTGATTTCATCATAACAATAAAGGAAATCTATTCGCCGCACGCAGAGCAAACCTCCAACCCTCCCGTCCAAACGCTGTTATTGTACCTCCAGGGCAGTAACAAAGCTAGAAAACAATATTTCCTGACTCTCTTTGTGGCTTCTTGTTTATCTGAAGATTGTCTTTATATGAAACATAAACCCTCTTTTATGAATGACATGGTGTTTTTTTTTTTTGAAGATGATTTGTCAGACAAACTTTAGGATAAGACGTGAGCATGTGACAATGTCCAGGGCACGGTTTTGTGTTTAAAACCATTTCCTGTGGAAAACCTGCACAAATTTTGCCCCTAGGAAGCTGTTTCTCGTGTCAGTGTATGTCTGTGATTGAGTTTTGTGGATGTAAGGGGGGATAAGAGATTTTTTAAAACAGTTGTGTATTGATCGTACTGCACAAGTGCCTGATTGAGACTCTTGAAACATTTGTGCTGTGTTGCATTCGATTTCTCAGAGTGCTGGCTTGGCCTGTTTTTCTTTTTCTTTGATGGCCGTAAAATCAATTAAAAGCATCAGTGAAGACAACATGCAACTTTGTGGCAACATCTTTTTCGATAGAATATAAATAGGATTGATTAGAAATTGTGCACAGCTGAATTTAAATTGTTCACAAAAGATTGTTCGTCTATATACGGTCGTAACGTTTCACATTTGTTTAGCTATGTTATCATGCAGAAAGTGACAGAAAATCAAATCCACTGGGCATCTTTATCGAAGAACAATGTATTTAAAAGTTTGTTAAACCGATTTTATTGTGCTGTTTTTCAAGTTTCTAGCCATGTGGGCAGCTTAACAAACTTAAACCAAACTAAAGTTGTTGGTCTGCCATGTTTGTATGTTTCAGGTCTGTTGTTTAGAGTTAGTGGTCCGTTTATCCACTTAAATACCGTTTGCGTAATAATTTACGAATTAGCATAATGTTCTCCAAATAAATAACACCTGACAGACTAGTTATCTAGCCGTCGTGCCTTTCCAAACCTTTTTTAAAAGAAACAAACCGTCTATTAAACATACGTCAACGAGACACAGCGTGAGTCGCCCGGCCTCACCCGAGAATGAGCCAAAATGGAAGCGGGTGTCTGTTAACTGTAGTAACGTCTGTTACTCAGAGCTGCGAGACAAAAGATGAGGTACGGCTAAAATTTCTGAGTGACTGCTGGAGAGACGCTAATGAAACCATCTTTCTTCCCCGGCTCGCAGTGACAGGCGGAAACACAAGCGAAAGGAAGATGCCAAATTACCAGACGCCTTTATCTGCTCACGGCCAGGTTGGGTGTGATTGTACATTACATGACAGTAATGATCGTGACTGTAGGCGAGTATTTATATGCTAAAGTTTCTCGCTGAGCTCCGGTCTGTCTGTCTTCAGCTCAGAGACTTTCATCTGGCAATCAGTTTGACAGAGGAGGTGATGAGCAGCAAAACAACATTTTTAAAGCCTGAGAGATGGAAATGGGTTCGAATGGTCCATATGGACGTAGGCAGATACGTGTTCATTTTGAAGAGATCTACATTGTGGTTTTGGAACTAGGTTTTATGCGTCAGATCCAAGCTAACATGGAACGTTCTCAGTTTCTAAGTTGTTAGTAGAACGTTTAAAAAATGTTCTTATAACCAAGCAGTAATGTTCATACAATGTCTAAAACAGACACCTTTATGCATATTTTCAGTCTAAACTTGATCAAACTCAAACTCACTAAACTTTGCTGGTTCAAACAAAGTGAAATGCAAATACAAAAGTATTAAATCTCAGATATAATAACAGTTATAGTAATAATTTCCTGTTTCTTTGTTTAAATGTCAGGGAGAATGTCAGATTTAATCTGGCAGGTGGCTTTGCGTCTGTTAATAATCTGTTTACTGGAGAATTCTTCGGGTATGAACCGCACTCATTTGAAAACATTTGGCTCATGTTTCCAGACAGGCTGCTGTATGAAATGTCAGACATTATTTGTCACATCTCCGAGGAAATCATTCTGTTCACCTTCTAAACCAACTAACAAGGTTGAACGGATGAAAACATAAATATAAGCAAACGCAAGCGGCCGATCAGACTTACAGCTCGCCTGAAATATTCAGTCAGTGAATCTATTCACAGTACAAAAGCATTACAGAAGATTTAAAACAGCCCTCGATCAGAAAAATACAACAAAGTCTGGAGTGGTTTGTGAGTTTTGATATATATGGGCTATATATGGTTTTCTCCAGGGCTATTCATGCAGAACTGTGCAAAAAATTTACATTTGGCATCACCACAAAAAATGTTTCTCTTTCAGACTTTTCACTGTAGCTCCTGACACTGATAGACTTCAATATATAATGAAACACAAGGACCACCTGTGAAAAATAGACAAACTGGTGCAGTTAACATCAGTATGACTTAAAAAAGACACAATTTACTTTCTTAAGACACAAGACAAGAAAATGGTGCATGTTGTCTTCAACGGCCTGAATTTGGTTTCGGTAATTTTTTTAATGGTTTGGAAACAAACATAAAATGACACTGTTTTTCTCTGTCTGTACAGATGACACACTGAATTCTGAGGATGATGCCTCTCCCGTGACCTTTGACTCCTACCCTTCGTCATCCGTAAACCCGGCCTGCCGGACGGACGGTGAATTCCAGATATTGGGGTCATCCGAGCTGTTGGAGGAGGATGAGCTAGTCGACAGGAATCTGCTGCTTCAGGGAGCAGAAACACAACGGTTGCAGGTTGCAGATTATACTCCGTCTCCTCGGCTTGTTTTGATGGCTGTGTTGTTTTTTCTGCTAAGCTTGTATTTATGTCTGGCAGTTGGCGGTGGGCGCAGATCAATTTTTAGATCGTGCCGGCAACGCGGTTCTAATTTAATTTTCACCTGCTGTCTACAAAGCCAAAGCGCTCTTAAAATCTAATTATTTTTCTTGCTAGTCTCGAAAAGACGTGTGACTGTGATTTTCATTTAATTAATTTATTGTAATTAATTTATTGCAGCTCTGTGTGATTAGGAGTTCGTTTGTGTTCTTTCCGTGTTATTTTTTGGGATCTTATAGAGTGTTGCTCGTTTCTATGGTATCTGGGAGTATCTGGGGACCGTCAGAATGGAAGGTGATGTTGGGAATTTCAAACACTTCTAATGGAGATCAATATGTCCTTCAGACAGCCTGTCAACCGGTGAGCTAATTACAGCAATGATGTGTGTGCCATTATAAAAACATAAAGCTAGTTTCTATCACTGAGCTGTGCTGCTTTTGGACTGAAGGAATGTTGAAATCAAAATTCCCAAATCCATCGGAATGTTAACAGACTCCAATCCCAAGGGTGCTTCAATCAGAGATGCTAAAGCAGAAGGAAAATCTTTCCCCGTCTCGTTTTAACACATTAAAATCAGTCACTGGAATGTAGAGTAAGACACCATCACCTGAACATCTACGACAGACAGACAGACAGACAGTGTCAAAATTGTATCTGTTATTATTAGAAATTATTTTAGTTTCTTCAATGGTCACAAACATAGTGCAGTTTTTTCCACACATAGCAACATGCAATTAAAAGGCATCAGGCATCTCACTAACAGCAGCATAACAATGAAACGAGGTTACCATGGTGACACGGTTGTTTCTCTTGTACAGCTTCACACTCGGTTTGACCTCGGCGTGATGCGAGCGAGATGGTGCGAGGCGACAGCGAGAACGGCCGATGTACTTTGACAGCCGGCCAATCACGGCGAGAGGATGGGACGACCCGCGTCAAACCCTGCGCTGATGTGACAGCTGCGTGGGAGTGCCGATCGCTCTTTTGCATCTGAAGAACCCACTCCAGTGTTTCTGCTCCAGCCCTCAGCTGCTGAACACATGGACCCAAGAGAGCAAAGAGTGCAGAAATGAATTCAGTTATGCTTTATTCCCTGTGCAGTTGTGGCGGCATTAAACGCAGCGGGATGTGTTAGCAAACATTGTTGAGATGGTTTGCGTGTTAGCCGTTGTTTGTTTGTCATGTGTTCAGTGTATCTTTCATGAGGATTTCAAGCTTTGATTTGATTGATTCTGGCTCGATGGCGCTCACTTCCTGCCGTCTTTGTGTAATCTTACGTTAATGAGTTCTAGCGAGAACCATAATGTTCTAAGACTAAATGATTTGGTTGGATTACTACTGCTTACTTCTGACCCTGTTGAATGAGGTGTGATTCTATTGGCCGATGACTGTCAGTGACCTCATCATTATGTAAAATAGGTGTTTAGGTTCTGATAGCTTATCACGTCAATAGAAGAGTCAACAGTAATATAAAGTGAAAATTGATTATTAATACAGTTTTCAAGTCCTGTTATAAAACTGCCTTTATATTTTTATATTTGTATATTTTATAGTTTTACGTTTGCTCAACTGATTTTTGTTTTTAACCAATTTTAACCAAATAAATTTCCTTTTCAGCCGAGGTCATGAACCCCTCCCCTCCAATCACACGGCTCCATTCTGGTAGGGAACGCCCACTTTTCATGATCCTGTCAATTTCTGATGTATAAAATTAGTCTTGCTTCTTTTCTGTTTTGTTTAATGCTGTATTTCATTCAGAAAAATGTATCCGAGGCAACACGTGAACTTGAGTTTAAGCTGTGAGAATGTGTTACCGCTCGCTGACTAAACCGGTTGGCAGGTCACGCGTGTGTTATTCAAGACAGCGACCTCGCTGAAACACAGAGATTGGCCACCGGTGTCACAGTGTGAGTTTGTGTAATTTAATAACCAACACGATGCAACAAGGTCTGTAAATGAATGACTTTAGCTCCGTTTCCAACACTATCTGGTTGAATTATCCTCCTCCAGTCTCCTGTCTTTCTGCCCTGCCTGTGCCCTGAGTTAACAAGTATCATTGAGTTACAGAGAGCTGCCGCAGAGAAGAGATTCCCACAGCTTTAAAACGTTAAGCATGTTTTCTCTCTTTCCTTGTGACAGCAACAGAGTTTTCTGGGAAAACCGGATGTGGTCATTTTCGGGAAAGGCTCACGACCGTTCCAGCACTACGCTGGAAACCTTCATGCGTAATGAAGATGAAAGAGAAGGTGACATGTTTTTGTCAGTTATGGTTACCCATAACCGAAATTTAACCCATCACACTTTATTCCACATGAACGCAAAAGAAGCTGCGGCTCGATGCAGCTCTGTGTGCATGCAAGATAACTCGCAGTAAATGCACCAAACTTTTACACGCTAAGACCCAGCTAGCAGTTTTAGGTTGTAAGAATGTTTCCCCAGCGTTTCCATTAAGTTCAAAACATCCAGTTTTTTAGATGTTGTATTAACGTTATTGCTTGGATGTTAGAATGTTATTCAAACGTTTTTTAATTCTGTAAAGTTTTTAAAACGCTTCACTAACAACTAAGAATAAAGTTTGTGATATATATGCAATATATAATTTTAGAAAACTTTCAAATAACGTTACTGGAAGTTTTTTGATAACTGGGAAAACTTTAAGATAATGTTAGCCAACAGTCTGAGAACATTCCCTGTTAGCAGAGAGAGAAGCTGAGCGGTTTAAACAGAGACAGAAACACAAGCGTGTGGCGACGCAGAGCGCAGGATCTTAACAAGAGTCAGTTGCAGTTGTTATCACGAATGATTCGTCGCATTTAACGCAGCTTTTGTTAAGAGTAAATTGCATCTCTCAATGGGCCGTGTCAACCCCTCGTTTTGATCTGTCTTAGCCTCAACCAGTGACGCTTTGATACGACAAGAATGAGGCACATTTAATGTCTGAGAGCGTAATAAATAAGGGGCTTAAAACGCGTGTTTGAAAGGCAACGCATTAGTCAGACAGAAACGTCAGAACGAGAAGCCAAAACACGGCTAGTGCTTTGTGTGTAACACGAGTCATTGTTAGCAGGTGACATCCTGTCCCACCACAAAGACAGTCTGACAAAAGAGAGCCTTTCTATGCTAATAAAACAGCTTTTTTTGTCATGTTGCTTCTTTAGGAAGATAAAAATGGAAAAATAAATGGCTTAATGGGTTTCTTAGTATGCAGTGAACCTGTGAATGACCTTCACATTAGCTTTTGATGGCTCCTTTATCTTTTCTGGTTTTAGTCACTTTTGAAACATGAATCTCACGCTTTTTTACTCAAAACACATTATTGAGATTTTAAATCATTTATAACAATACACTCCATTCCAAAGCAGCTTTATACAAAGTCAAACTGTTACGTCAACTAGAAGTAGCTAAAACTTTACCATATGGTTCTGTTTGGTAACATTAGTTAACTACCTCAGTTAACATTAACTAACAATTAACATACTTAAACATTCTCATTTACCAGTCTTAGTTAATGTTACTTTTTTATGATCTTTTTAATATTTTTTACCCTTTTTTACCAATTAACCATTTTTGAAATCAAAAGTTGTATTTGTTAACATTAGTTACACAATGAATGAACACTGAACAATTGTGTTTGTATTAACTAACATACACAAAGATATACAAATGCTGTAAAATTGAATTGCTCATTGTTTGTTTATGTACATTAACACATTACCATAACTGATTGTAAAATCTTACTCTCTATTTTCTTAATGTCATTTTTATTGGTATAAATATTTACATGTTATTGTACTGTGAATGTGTTGTGATATAGTGTTAATTGTTATATCTGTACAGTCATTTTCACGTGTTTTTTACTTTAAATAATTTCTGTTTAATTTTCAGGTCTCAGAGTTTGAGGGGGGTGTGATTTTGATGGAAAATTCCCACCCCTCTTAAATCTACGTTTCTGCATGTCCTGTTCAGCTCCTGCTTGGTGTTCGACTGGACTCCAATCTTTCCGGACACTTGCCACTTCCCATTGTTTGATCATTATCCAGTCTTCCATACCGATGATTCCACATCCGGAACTAGACCAACAAACATGTCATCTGGCCGAGCGGCCGGCCCGGAAAACACAAAATCCAGATTCAGACACCTACGTCTCCGGTGCACCGGGAAGATGGCTGCGGGATCATCTCTGCTCAGCGGTACGGAGAAGCTGATGTGAGCTGTGGGCTTTACACACAGAGCAGAAGTGATGCAAATTCCAGTTTTCCATGTGTGCCGTCACACTTCTATACATGTGTGAATAATGAGGAGGCAGGTTTGGTGATTAGCTCAGGAAGTCAAGCGAGCTCTCCGCTGAATTCGACCCGTCAAACAGCTTAAGAATTGAAAAACTGACAAAAGCTTTTGAGTGTCACTGACTGTCAGCTGAGCTAATCTTCACACTCGCTGCGAAGTGTGTGGAGGAAAAACTGAGAGTCTTTGGTTAAATTATACGTGTGGAGAGCTTGAATGACATCTGATTTAATGAGACGAGGTGAAGACTATCAACAAAAACTCTCTCTCTCTCTCTCTCTCTCTCTCTATATATATATATGTATATATATGTGTGTGTGTGTGTGTGTGTAGTTTCTGATTTATGATAAATATGGTGTTTTGCAGAGAAAAGTTACATGTACTGTCAGTTTTTTAATAAAATAAGAATAATAAGAAATTTCGCATAAGATAATATGTTTACTTTATTATTTTTAATTTATAATCTAAGCTAATGAAGAGCTAAACTTAAACTTTAGTCTGTATCCTTATGACAAGATCCTGAATTATGGACAGCAATCATCAGATTTAAGATGAACTATATCCGGCTAAGTTTTAACGTTTGTTAAGTTTTAGCATCAGTGCCACCGGAAGCAATTATCTTAATCAGCTTAACTAAACGTCCACCACACACAGCTTTAAAACCCAATAACAATGTGATTTAAACTGCTCTCCGCTCAAACAGACCAGTAACGTACATGCACAAACATCATAAACATGATGCACACAAATCCTCAGTGTTCAGTCGTCATGAAATGGAAATTTCGACACTGATGTGATATTTGAAACGGAGAGCTGAAGCGTACGGTATTGTAGCTTCGCTGGTTTGTGTGTTTTTTGATTCTTAGCTATTCATGTGGCTTCTCGCTTCTGTGAGTTAACAGGCAAATTGCTACAAAAGTTCCCTCGTGGTTTGCTGTATTGATTCTTTACAACAAAACGCTAAGCTAAGATGACGGATTTGACTCTCTACAGTAATCGACTGTACGTTGGGTTTTTAATACGACGGGGTGGCAGCGTGTGAGTTTACTGCCGTTTATTGATTTGAAACGTGCAGCATTTTGGATAGATTGCCAATACAAACCAAACACTCACAGAGGAGCCCGCGGGGGCTGTTTAACATTCGTCCCACGAGCGCACGTATAATTAACTCTTGAGTAAAAATACCCTCAGGACAGTCACGGTGAAGTTTCCCATCGGGCCGGACTCGACTCGGAGCGCGTGTGTGTGTTGCTTTATGAATGGGTGCCAAATTTACAGAATAGCAGCGTTGTAAGTGAATTAGCGTAAATGAATTAGCCAATTAAAAGCAATAACACAGCCTAGCAGGGAATTTTAGACACTGTCGGCCAACAGCATCTGAGACAGTCTTACACAAATTAACGTATTTTTCTCTGTAGTTAGCATCAATAAAGTAAGATTGTAAAAAACGAATTACTTGCTTTAGATGATATTACCCACAATTGCGATTTGCTATTTTTCGAAATCCTTCTTGTAATTCGACGCATCAACCAATTTGAAATGTTTGTGGTCATGCCAGGCTAAAACATTTCTGTAAGAAAACAGTATCTCCAAAAATGGATCCTCTAACGTTCCCAAGTTGTCTGATGGGAAAACCATGTCCTACTTCTTGGCAAGTTTTGTTCTTCCATGAGCCGTGATGTAGCAGATCTGTAACATCTCTGCTATATTAGATATTTAGATAACCAGCGGCTGTGAGCTGCCTAAAGTTTATCTGTTTACCTCTTTTTCTGCTATTAGCATCTCATCGAATATTTAAGGGACCTGAAATGGTCTATTCCACCAGAAATCACTTCACTTTATGGCTCATGTGTATTCTGTGTGGAAATTAGGGAGAGAATAATGTTTTCTGATATATTCTGCCTACTTTGATAAATCGGCCCCTGAGAGCTTTTTTCTATTACCACAATATAAAATTGGAAAAATTGATTGCGTGGCCATACGAGTCTTCACTCTCTCTCCTTTCATGTATAAAGTTGGAGATTTATGGTGAAATTACAAGGAGACGTTTTGGGAAGTATAAACACACAATTTAAAGTATTTCAGTTTTGCTTTCTTGAAACCACAATAATCAAAAAGCCACAGTGACACAAAACAAATTTTATTTGCTATAAGTCTCACGTCTAGTATGCATACTATACCTCACACAGTATGTTTCTCATTCTATAAAAATAGGAGGTGGTATTTATCTTTTCTGAATGAGTTTACTAGCCTCACTTAAAGCTCAATTATTTCGTTTTGAAGACACTTTCAGGAGAACTTTTAAAGATCAGTGGTTGCTTTTCTAATCAGAGTTTGACAAGTTTCTAAACAGTTTCTGTGTTGCCACGTTTAATCTCTTTTTATCTGAAACCAACAGTAAACTTCTGTTTTTTACAGAATGACTCTGAGACTTTATCAGCTCAAATTGCTCAAAAATCAAGAGCTTTTTTAAAAAACAACAACAACAAAGGTGAGTATTGTCAAAGCTTTCTCTGCATTGACTCTGTTTGTCGACTGACAGGGCTGTGGTATGAAATCCACAAGAAATGCATGTTTTGGTTATTTAAACACAACCTATATCGCTTTTGCTCTTTTCTTGCAAAACTGACATTTGAGAGACAAAGAGTGTCTACGAATGCCCTGCGGTCTGTTTATTTATAGTTGAAAGATTTCATTTGTTCTGAGAGGAAGGAAGGCTGTCTTTGAAATGCATTCTAGAAACTCATTCTGTTTATTGTGATCTTTGCTCTCGACATTTCAAAGGTTTGAATTCAAAACACTAAAATCTAAGCCAGCAAAATGCAACACGCAATTTTGTTACGTTTTTTACATTTTTGGTCGTGTGTAAGTCGTGTGTAAATCTTCGACAATGGTACGAGAAAGTTCATTGTAGAAAAGAACAAAGAATTGTTGGTACATAAAGATTTTCTGATGACCACGTCCTTCTGTTTTCTTCTAGATCAGCCGGTGACACGGATCTGATTCTGTTGTCTGGCAGGAACCAGCGCACTTCTTCAGTTTAGCTCAGTTGACAAGCTTTGTGTGTTTGTTGTGTGTTTTTTGTCCGACAGATGAATTCACCGCAGAATAGCTGAAGCACTTCAGCTGGGAGAAAACACGAGAGTAAACGTTCTGTAGAAACGACTCTTTTGTTGTCTAGAGAACCGGCACAAAAGATTGATGAAAGATGACAATCTGAATCTGAGAACATTTATCTCTGTCATTTCCTCAGTCCTTCATATTAAGAGTATAATAATCAAACTGTTTTTGTTTGCCAGAACATCTAAGATTGCTTTTAAAGCCAACAGGAAACTCAAATTAATGACCCTATTTAATTCCTTATGAAATGCCCTCGGTCTTATAGTGCACGATTCAAATCTTAAAAACATACGACACGAAACATAAATGCACTTACTGCATTTCTGCTGATGTCACCGAGGCCACACAGACAATGAGTAGCTCTTACATTTGTGCATTTGTGCATGACTGATGCATTTAACCAAAGTATTTACTATTCAATCTGACTGCATGTTTATCAGCCCCTGCGCTTCCTGGAAATCAAACTCCATCAACCTGAACCTTAAATAAAACTCTGGTGC
>JAZGTK010019626.1:0-11312 GCA_036877625.1 Ambastaia sidthimunki
AGCCTGGATCAGGCTATTTGCCGTCTTTTCCCGCATGCCCAGAGCGGGTTAGAGGAAACTTGACCTTCTCCAACTGTCTCTCAGCTAACAGAAAACATTCTCACAATGTTGGTTAGCATTCTCTGAACGTTGTGATGATGTCATCCAAATGTTCTTGCAGTATTGTTAGTAGAACTTTTTTAATGTTATATAAAAAAAATCATATATATATATATATATCAGATCATATAGATAGATCATATATATACAAAACACTATTCTTAGAGCTTGTAAAAATGTCACAGAAAAAAACTGAATAACGTTCTTACAGTCAAGCAATAATGTTAAAGCAACGTCTAAAAAACTGGATGTTTTAAATGCTCCTACAACACTCAAAATAACATTTTTCATGTTTTTGTTATTTAATGGAAATGTTTGTTTTGCAGATTGGTAAAATGTATTTCAGATGATCCTCCCACCAAACAGCATGTAAAAACTAAACGGACTGTGGTTGGTCACTTTACATGTCAGTCAGGCTGTGTCTTCATGTGTATGTGGGCGGTGCTTAGCCAGAATAAGATGTGATGAGGGCCAGACATTATGCTGATGTTCAGTCAGAAGTCATGCTCAAACACTGGCCCCTCCCTCCCCTCTAAAACCCCCGGACCACCACTACACTGCCTCACACATTGACTTTATATGTCCCTTTTCTAATCCTCTATCTCATTTCATCTGAAGGACTGAAGCTTTTTCTGAAATCGCTGTCAGATTTCACAGCGCCTGGGATGGAGGTTTTATATGGATGAGGTTTGGAGAAAAAGTTTCAAAAGTGCTGGAGAGGCAGGAAAAATGGTGTGGGAGGAGAGAGAGACTTTAACTGAGGTGCCCGAGTCAAAGCGCCAGCGAGCAGAAAAACACGAGGTAAGCTCGCAACATCACTGCAGTGCTCTCTGCCAGGAGCCCTGCGGTACAGCGATGTGTGGGCGGCCTGAGCTGTATCCACAGAAGGCCATAACTTGATCAAAGCAATTGTGTTCTATGGAGATGCAATTGAGTGACTTTCAGTTAGAGACAGTGGAAGGTCAGAGGAAAACACGGCTCAGACTCTGCTGTGACTCTGGTGCCCTAAAACAGACACACATAATATACTGTTTCCTCATGGCCATTTTAAGCCCTGTGGATGTTTGAAAAACAAACTTTTTCAGAGTTTTTGCCTGCTAACAATGTCCAGCAATGGACATACAAGCATCTCAGAATTCATTTCTTGTCATTTTTCTGGTGATATATTTTGAGTATTGAAATCTGTTGGAAATCACATTGGCAGAATTTTTTGCATTTATTATGGAATAAAAAGACCAGATCTTTGTTTTGCTAAGGCTAATTTCATGACTATCATTTTATTTTTGCTACAATTAAGTCTTTTCAAGCTTTTTCCATAATTACAGTTTGATTGGAAATGAAAAAAGAATGTTTCTGATTTCTGTTAGCAGTGTTTCTGTTATTGTGTGTGAACCGCAGGGTCTGTGTTTCTGATAGTTCTCTGAATTTCAGAGGACGCAGAGTGAAATTCTGTCTGTAAATGTTGGAAATATGGCAACTGGCGTTTGTTTCATTGATTTGCAGGCGTGATGGAGTGCGCTAATCATTTCACACATCTGCAGAATGAAGCCTGTTTATTAACAGTAATTATGCAAATGACTTCTGCTTAATTTTCCCTGCCCCCTCCACACGTGTAATTTTCCCAGTAATGAACGGTGAGTTAAGTCAGATTTAAGCAAAAGAAACACAAAATTAAATTGTCTCTAAATTATTAACCAATTGATTAACACACCGATAATTTAATCCAAAACAGAATTAAAGTTGTTCCCAAACAAACAGATCCAGATGAACGAAGACACCGAGACACACGGCTCAGTTTCCATGGTCACACCGTAACAAGACTGTCGATTCTCTGAGCTGCCATCTATCTCCATGTGCTTTAAAGATCCTTAAACTGTATTTGGACTTACAGGGTGGTTATCATGAGCTAAAGGTCTCTCGGAAGGAACTGTGGGCATGAATTTGAGCTTGGCACTAGATTGAGGTGGAGAGAGCTGTCTGAAAAGAGGAATAATGAATAATGTGGGCAGGAAAGGAAAAGCTTTGCTTTGCCCAGATGCTCTTCTGCGCTTTCAAAGCTTTTTAGAGAACTGATTAAGCCGCAGTCTAATGAGCCGCAGTGTCCCTCCGCTGCTTTGCTTCTTTGTTCTTTTATGTCAGAAATGAAAAGCAAGGCTTTGATTGAAACCAACCTAACCTTTGTTCCTCTAACTGCTAAAGATTCACCTTATTTATCCCCGTGCACCAGACCTGAACACAGCTGCTGAAGTGAAGGTTCATTTTTGTTTGAAGTGGAAATGATGCATAAATGATTCCGGGCTCTTCCGTCATCATTCCAGAGTGGTATCCTGGTATCCTGTGTGAGGGGGCTGTTGCAGCGCTTTGGATGTTAGGCAAGTTTTTCTGTTCCATTTTTCCAGCTAACGTGGAACGTTCTCAAACTGTTGGCTAAAGTTCTCTAATAGTTCTCTCAAAGTTATCAAAAACGTCTTTGTGGCGTTAGCAGAAAATTTTTTAACGTGTATATCAAAACATTGTGCTTAAGTAGTTTGTAGAACGTTTTGAAAATGTTACAGAATATACATGAATATAGAAGTAACATGAATGCAATGTCTAAAAGGTGGAGGTTTGAGCGTTCCTAGAACTTAAAATAACGTTTTTGTTACATAATTAAAACATTATGGAAACGTTTTTACATCCGAAAATTGTTAGCAAGGTTAAACCTAAGCAATAAACAAACATGTCAACATGTTTAAAGCTGTTCAAAGAAAATACTGTGTCTGATACATTATTTAAACGCTTCAGCATAAACCTGTGGATTCAACAGACAGGGTGGGTTGTCGTTTTAATCCACATTCATTTCCTTGACAGTTGATTGGCTGTTTCAGTTTGACATCTCTGCATGAGGGACATGCAATCTCGGGGAAATCTTTTGCCTTCCGTATTGATTGATCTTCATGCTTTTTGATGCAACACTCGCAGGAAAGATTGCACCATATGAATATAAAATTACACCCTCATCTGTCTCTCTGCTCGCATTACCCACCGCTTTCCACTGAGTTAAGATGTAATGCTGAGAAATACACCTACTCAGCCATATTCTGGGGGTCTTGAAATCTTTCACGCTAGTTATTCATCTCATGACCTTTGAAAGATGGCGCCGTCGGATATCTGCTGAATACAGATCGCCGGGCGCTTGTTAATCTTAGCCGGGCGATAATATATTCTTTTTTGCAGCTCACGTCGTGTCTAACGGTGGACTCAACGAGTGCATCGCTGCTTGTATAACAGTTACCCTCGCTGCCCATCAGAAACCAAAAAAACAGCAGCGGGGTCAGCCATGCCTATAAAATTAAAGTCCAGGTGCGATGAAGTTTATTGTCTGGAGCAGCAGGTGGAAATTCTGGAGCTTTGCAGCAGATGAGACCTGTGCTCTCCGCTTCAGTTCGTGCTGTGTCATATATTATGCCACACCGATTCCTCGCCGTGTGCTGGATGACATTTCCAATGTAATATATCTTCCATTTCAGCCACTCGATTTCATCTGAAAACACTCAGAGGCCGTTCCTGGAAATGTTTAGAGATTGATCGCTTTCTTTGGCGATTTTGAACCGTAGGGCATTTGCAAGATTAAAAATTATGTTTGTGTGATCGCAACGGAGGAGCTTGTCTAAGCTGAGATATTGTTGGCAAAAGTAGAAAATGTTATTGAAACACATTCCATGAAGCCATCCTCTCTCCCCCTCTCCCTCTCTCTCTAATATATATATATATATATATATATNTAAAACGCATTCCATGAAGCCATCCTCTCTCCCCCTCTCCCTCTCTCTCTAATATATATATATATATATATATATATCTGTTGAGTTACAGTGTTCCTGTAGCTCACACATGTATATATACATGTGTATATATATATATATAATGTTTAACATGTTTTTTTTTTTACAATTGTTTTTGCTTGTGTGTTTTAATGCATTATAGAAACGCATTTTTTAATTAAACGTTTCCTCTTTTCCCTTTTTTAAGTCTTTAAAACCCAACAAATGACACTATTACGAATGCATATTATGAAATATGTGGTTAAATATCTGTAGTTGTAGGTCCTGCATTTATGTTTTCATTTATCTTTTAGGCCTTAGAGTACCTTTATAATGCATTATATATACAGGCTTCATAATAAACAAACTTTATAATTGTTGTGTTTCTTTCCCTGCAGAGTGAAAATGAAAAGCATTTCATTGGTCAGCATTGCATGGTTTGCATAACAGACCTATAAAAACAACCTTACTTTACCCAGTTTGTTGTTTTGGTTTAACTTGACTCAAGAAGTTTAATGGAAAGTTACATGTTTTTGTCAGTTATGGTTATCCCTAACCGAAATGTGACCTCTGCATTTAACCAATCACGAGTGAGGAGTACACACACACACACACACACACACACACACACACACACACACTGCCCCAAAGTACAGTTCCTGTATTAGACCACTTTGTTTTTAGTACCTGTAGTTCAGTGATACTGAGTGATATTTCTGTAGGGTTTTGTTCTCATTACCGTGTGTCTGCTGAGACAAATGTCATTATCGTCATGTTTAAGCAGAAAGACCAGCAAAGGAAGCAGAAATTGGAGACGGTGAAAATTGAGACAGGTTCACCTTTCTGAATCATCTTTCACATCTGAATCATGACCTCTGAAGTGAGAGGAGACAGCTTGACAGGAACTGTACTTTATAAAATGAGCTTTCCAATTAGGCGAGAAATCGGTGGTTCTGCAGACGGCTGTTTATCGACAGCGCTCGGTTCGATTTTTTTTCTGTATCCAACAGACAGACGTATGAGTGCATATCAGTGTAAGTGTGTCTGTGTCTTCACCTGGCCTGGATTTCTGCACATGTAATAATTCAGATGAATTAGCTGTTCCTCAGAAACACTTAATACTGTTTGTTTGTGTGTGTGTGTGTGTGTTTTTCTCTATACTGGATAATAAACAGAATTGCACAGAGCAGTCACAAGGGAAGAACTGATGTGTACCTCCTCATTCTAAGAGCTTGGAGGAGTTTAGCTGCCTGACTAAATTGCCTGATTAAAATATATAAGCTGATTGATCGCTATCTCATCATCGTGTTTACACAATAATAAATCTACTAAAAGCCCTCACGCCATCATAGTAGGTATGGGAAAACCCAGCTAACAATTTCCATAGCATTTCTATTAACTAACAAAAAACATTAAACAGTATTTTGAAAGTTCTAGAAACGTCCAGTAAGAACATTATTCAAACTTTTTTTTCTGTTTTTTTAAATGTTCCACTAACAACTTCAGAATTTTGTTTTGATATGTAACATTTAAAAAAGTTTTACAAACGTTATTGCAAAACGTTTTGATAACTTTGAGTGAACTTTTACAGAACGTTAGCCAATGTTCTGAGAACGTTCCCTGTTAGCTGATTAATAGATCAGATTTAATTTCATTTTCACATTTATGTAGCCAAGTGTAAATGCAATACCTACCCACAACATATATATGCCAAGTGGCTGTTTGTTGTGTAACCAAAAGTGAGAGACTAAAATTAGCTGTAAATATCTGTAAAAAGATATTTGCTCTCTGCCAAACGTCTCTCTTGGTTCTTGATTCAGAATAGCTGTAAATGTCAGGTGCTGTAATACCCCCCCTCTGCACACACAGAATTCACCTTCTGTATTAGATCTGTGGCTTATTTACTTTCTGTGTCGCTACACTGACACAGATTCATGGAGAATGGAGACAACATTATTGTCATCCGCCCGTTTCCTTATGTGTTTTGGGGGGGGGGGGTGAACGGAGACAGAATAACCTTTGCGCTGACAAGTCGCAGCTTCCCTACGACTGCTGCTCACCATATTAGATGTCACAGCTGAGGAATGGCTGCTTTGCCTTGAGGTTGCTTCTCTCCTAAATCAATAATTAGTCGTAAGCAAATGGATAAAAATAACACGTGAATAACATTTAGGATGCTGTGTTGATGCTATACAAGGTACAAAGAGACTCAACACAGTGAACATTGTAAAGGTTCATAAAGAATCACAATATCCTAAGCAGGGCCTGAAATTCATTTCTGAATTTTATGAAAATATATTAATAAATATGATAATATCTTTGTGGGAAATACTAATTTCTGAAAATATAGTTAATCGAAATTGCACTAAATATCAACACTTAACTAATCAACTGGCTATTTTGAGTAAGATACCACATCGTTTTTAATTATAAAACGAATGAGATTTTGAACGATTCATTTTTGCATAGCGTTTATTTCCTTTACAATGAACGTTTCAGAAAGCGATTCAGCGCTTCATACGTCATCACGTAATTACGTCTGTTTAGCGTCAACAAAGCTGCGTTAAGAGTTACGTTTGTTTAATAACATTGACGAAAACTGATTCACTCATGCGAAACGTGATTACAACGTTGTAGAATATAAATATTTCTTTCATTTATCACTTTTGTGGACTGAAAGTGCAATTGGATGTTACTACACGGACAACTCTATTAAAACATCATCGTAATGGTATGAACTTGTTTTTATTTCGCATGCAATGATTTGCTAGAAATGATAATATTGCTGTCGCTGTACAATATATTTCATTGAACGATGCTTGGATGTGAAACGCTGAACTCGGGGACCTTTTAATTGAGATATAGTTGGTTTATTACTGCGCAGACATTTTTGTCAACAATAACACGTGGGTTACAGTTCACATGTATTGTCGTATTATATGTGAAAAATACAATGCATATGTGTATAAACGTTTAAACTAGGTTAAAAAACTTTACGCGACAGGTGCGTCTCTCTTCACCTTGTATTGTTACAAACGCGCTTTAATGTACAGATGCGCGACTTTCTGCACGCTCTCGCGATACTTTGACGTCATAAGCGGATCAATTTGCGCTCATTCAGCTATTTATATGACATTTCAAAACCACGCCAGATGTCTTATACAAATGCTTATAATCAGGCGTGGTACTGTCAATATTTGCCATATAATTGAAATAATTGTTGCCTCTTTTCCAGCACCAGTGTATTATTACAAAAGTCCAAGACCTTTCTTTTCTCACGAGGTCTATTTATAGACATTCATTTAGCTGTTGTTTGCAGTGGGTCTGACAGAAGAGAATGGAGATCACCTGGATTAGTTTCTCTCTTCTCTGCCCTCTTCACAGATTACTGGGTATAGATAACAGACCCCCCCCCCCACCCCCCCCACCCAACATCAATCCGGTGTTGCTATGTGCTTTGTTGACCCGAGTAACCTTCACATGTTGCATTAACTCGTTTCCATGGCGAGCAGCAACAGTGCTTCTAATCCCAGAGTGTTTGATTTTAATTGCGAATTGAATGAAAGCAAACTAATGATGCACGGAAATAGGGAATAAAATGCATCGTCTGGTTATTTTTAGCTGGAAGGAAATAGCTTTCAGTAATAGTGAAGAATGAATTTCATTGAAGATTGTTAGATTAGTGTTATCATGTCCAGTGTGTAGATATGACTTAGTGACACTTAGAGAAGTAATATAGGCTATTAACATTTTAGTTAATTTCACAAGAAAGGGGTGGTTTGGTGATTGTGTCTTTGTTTATGAAAAAATTGTTTGCGGTGAGAGCTGTCTGAACTGAGCACAGTAATTAATATAAGCAAGCAATGTTGTGTACTGTTAGTTCTTTTGAAAGATGGTTGGTTGGTTTTGAGCTATACAGAGAAGAATACAGAAGTGAAAAAGCTCTATAAACACTCAAAACAAGTTGATTAATATTCATGAGCTTAGTCTTCACTGTGTAGTGACATCATGACTTGCCCATCTTGCCCCCCCTCCTTTTGCAATGCCACCGATTGGTGCGTGTGTCTGTATATCTCTATTATATTTGTGTGTGCTGATGGCAGTAGACGTGGTTAAGATTTCAGAGTTTTTTAATTGGTCTTGTCAGGCTCTGGCATTGAGTTACTGTGTTGTGTAATAGAGGGATAGACTGTAGCCCCAGGAGTGCTGTTTGCCCTAATGGACAGTATTTATCATTCGTCTGTGCAGAGAGACAGTCAGATATAATAGAAAAATGAATGTTTGTACATGGCTGAAATTCTACAGTGAACATTCAGTGACTTTAATAACATCACAGAATTTACATTTTCACTACAGCTTTAGGTGTGCTGAAGAAAACCAGTTTAAACCAGTCGATTTGAGTGAGCTGCTTTGCTGGTGTTGGCTCTTTAAAGGTTGGTCTACCAGTCTGGCCAATCAGATATTGAGACAGTCAGTCTCCATCTTAACCAGTAGAGGAGGAAACATAGCTTTGGATTTGACTGCTCATTGACAGAGCAATTTTGCTGTACATTGTAGATGTTCGCCCGTTCTTTCCAGGCGCAAAAGCTGTCCTATAGTTTTTATTTGTCAGTCTTCTTGTGTTATTCTCAACAGTTAGCTGTGTGAAGATGCCACGTGTCACCTTCACAGTTTGATGGCACAGAACTGCCATCTTCACAGCTGTTGCATGAGAAGGTGCTGAAACTACTGTGATGAAAGACGTTTATGAGAGGTGCAAAAAGATCTCACCAGGGTGTGTGTGTGTGTGTGAGAGAGAGAGAGAGAGAGAGAGAGAGTGTGTGTGTGAGAGAGAGAGAGTGTGTGTGTGTGAGTGTGTGTGTAGTCTTAATATTCACTACATTATGGGAACCATACTCCCCACAAGTCTAGTAACACCAGCATATTTTGACCTTGTGAGGACATTTTTAGGTTCCCATGAGGAAACAAGCTTATAAATCATACAGAATATCTTTTTTGAAAATCTAAAATGGCAGATACAGAATAGAATATACAGTTTGTACAGTATAAAAACCATTATGTCTGATGAATGTCCCCGTTGAACCTAAAAACCCAGTGTGTGTGTGTGTGTGTGTGTGTGTGAGACGGAGAGAGAGAGAGAGAGCGAGAGGAGCAAGGGAGAGTGGAAGCTTTGTCCAATTAACAAAAATACCATAGTCTGACATTTCTGGATATGTCCAGCATTTGTTTGCTGCTGGAAATGTCACTCATCTGAATGGTTCCCCAGCAGTATCGTCTTTTTAAGCCGGGGGCTATCACTGTCTCAAATGTTACGTTAAAGAGCCATCTGTAAACTTCAAGAGACAGAATCCACGATTAATTATTACCACCAGGAAAGAGCCTTATTTTTAGATCCTAGCATGAAGAGGGTGAATTATGAATGACTCCTCAGGGCTTTAACGTTAGAATATTTATGACACCATGTGCCAATTTAATAACTGATAACATGGAAGTCAAGTGAAACTCCATGTCTTTCACATGCTGTTTGGTTGTGATTATAGATAAATGAATGTGCTTAAAGAAACAGTTAATCGGGAAAACTAAAAAGATGTAGCACATGTGTTGAAGTCAGTGAACCATCTTTTTATTTCTTATGTTATTTATATTAACAGGTGCATTTTTTCATGGGGATGCTTGGCTTAGCATGTAAACTATTACTGACTAGATAAAGACTGTCATTGTTAAGACTCAACATGTTATAGAATATCTTTAAAGCTGCAGTCTGTATATTTCGCCTCTTTGTCGCCATCTCTGTTTGAAACATGAAATTGCAGGTCACTTCACTTTATTTTACATACTTTAAAGTCAAATGTAACCAAACTGACATTTCCTGGAAAATCTGACCCGACAGCTCAAACTATTAATCATTATTATAAACTCACACTTGTGTTTAAAAGCTGATCTGTTATGTACCTGCCCAATAAGTGTTTTTTGTTTTCATTTTTTAAAAGACGTTTCAGCTCTACAATTTGTGACGCAGTTTTTTTTGCAAGCACAACTTTATAACAGAGTTGTTTTGGACGTGGTAGTTCTGCAGGGTTGTACTGTACCATGCTTTAAATAAGCTGTGATAAAAATATCCCCACGATGTGCGTGATTCAGCGCAGATCTGCATGCAGAGAAGCGCTGGTGCGAGGCTTCGGTGTACAGATCGATAGTCAACAGGCGCTCAGTGTTCGCCTTTGACATCACTGCCTTCTCGCCCAACAGCGAGTCTCTCATCTGCCTCTTCAGTGCTCGCTTTTGTGCGATGAGTGTCGTTAAAGGCAGCTGCATTATTTAGTCAGGAGCGTGTTTGCGTGCTGTTTGCGTGCTGTTTGCGTGCTGTTTGCGTGCTGGCGTTAATGCACCCGGTGACCACCGTATTCCGTCACGCCATCACGTATAGACTCTTTTAATGGCTTTCAGATATATTGGGTCTGCTGTGGCGTTTAATCACCTCTTTTTTCTCTACACTCTATTGCTTTTGTCTTTATTTTTATTTCCAAAGAACACACAAGCTGATGAATACCTCGAATGCACAGGCTGCATTTTTGCTTGTTTTATTTGAAAAAGGGGAGGATTCAAACCGAGGACCCAAATCAAAAACCACCATCCCATCTTATTCAATAAAAATTCCATTATGTGCTCCCCCTGATGTCATGACTTTTTTCTTCTGTGGAACACAGTGTCCACACAGTGGAAGTCAACGGGTGCCAATGTTGTTTGGTTACCAACACATTTTAAATATCTATTTTTTTTGTTATTCTTTCTGTCTAGATTTTTGTTATTCTTTTTATATTCCTTTGTTTCTCAAAAGCAAAAAAGTCATCCAGGCTTGAAATGACATGAGGGTGAGAAAATGATGGAATAATTTTCATTTTTGGGATGAAACAATCTTTAAAGTCAATAAATAAATGGATGAATATAATAGTTTTGTGCTATCTGTGTGCTGGATTTCACGATCTCTTACAGTAATGCCTCCATTGGCTCTCCGCATACCATTACATTTCTTAAATGTGTTTCCTAATGTAATTTACAACGGCCCTGCTGTTGATGTGTCTTCAGGGATGCAGTGAGAGAGGACAGATGAGAGAATAAGCAGCCATCAGTGAAGGGAGTATGTGTTGATTAGTGCCCAGAGAAAGAGGAGCTTATACTGTAGGAACCCAGTGAAAAAGAGAGAGGAGCCACTTATCACCTGTGCGGCCCATAAGTGTCGTGCTAATTTTAAGCGTCGCTCTGCAGACTGTCACGGTGCGCTGGTGAACCCCCTGACTGATGTTCGCTGGGATTGTGGAGAGCAGAAACCTCATTGGTTTAACAGCTGTGCTTGAGCACTGGAGCGTGCTGGATTGCAGCCAGGCTGTGTTCAGAATGTAATGCTTGCGT
>JAZGTK010019627.1:0-11311 GCA_036877625.1 Ambastaia sidthimunki
CCTCTCTCTCTCTCTCTCTCTCTCTCTCTCTCTCTTTCTCTCTCTCTCTCTAATTCATTCTTCTGCTTAAATTCATGTGTTGAGGTTGTGGTGGCAGCTGAAGTCTGGAGATGTGATCGCTGGTTCCACAGAAGTTCTGCTCATGAGTCTCTGATTCAGTGTTTTGCTTATTAAAAACATTTCTAATTTTATACAAGCAACTGTTTTTTAAATATTTAAATTTGGTTTTGTCTTATTTTTCTTTTATCTTATGACGTTGAACTGTGAATAAATGTGTTTCATAATGAAGTTATAAGTCGTTCTGCAGTGTTACAGATTGTCCGGACACAAACATTTCATCATGTCATAATTTCCAGTAACACAATGATCATCACCATAAACATAAAATGCTAACAAGAGGTTATAAATTGTGTGACCACAAGAGGGCAATACAACTTCATTCACCTCGTTGCTTGTATATGGTATAAAATACAATTTCATTTGATCTGAATTCTGGCTTTAATCTAGAGGTTACCATTTGTTTTTACATTTCCTGTAAATTTTTGGGGGAATAACACTTTTTTTTTTATTTAAGTCATGATTTAATTTCATGTCATTCGGTTTATCCCAAATTCATGATAAGAATCAGGTACACTTTTCCAATAGCTTAGCACACATGATCTTTACAGGTCCTCAACATCAGCTGTAGAGCGTGAACACACCTGAGCTCAGTGCAGTGATGAACACTGTCTGTGTTAGTGAAAGCATCTCTGACAGCTTGAGTTAGAAAGAAGGTCGTGTATCTAATTTGTAATGTTTAAATCCAGCTCACTCAGTAATTCACATATAAAGAACTGAGCCTAGAACAATATAACTAATGATGTAAGTACGCATGTCAAAGTTCATTAATTTCTGCTGATAGGGGGCGCTATAGCTTAAACACATCTTAAAAACTGCACCACAGATCAAAAGAAATGTATATTTCTTTTCAAATCATGTGTAACCACAGAATCTATTTATTTCAATCTTGGCAATGGTGGTTTATTTCTCTGCTCTTCCTGTCTGCTTTCCCGAGGATTGTTGTGAGCCGGAGGGGAGGAAAGTCATAGATCTTCTGAAGACACTCATACGATTGAGGGAATTTCTTGGAAGAAGTTAAATGAAAGAGTGCAAAGAAACTGGAACAGAAGAACAGTTTTGAGGAAAGATAAAGAGAGAGAGAGAGAAGGTGGCCTCAGTGTAAAGCTGCATTCAGTCTCTCATCCTCTGAAAGACTTACTCAGACTGTAAGAAGCTTTCATTCACTCACAGGTCTGTGTCTCTGCACCTCTAACTGGATGTTGGGGTGCTCAAAACAACATGTTCAATTCACATTCCAATTGGCCTCCAAGACGCCTTTGTAATCTCGCAGAGCACTTCAGATGTTTTTCTATTTTTAAAAATGGAAGTTAGAAAGAAGAAGGAAGAGAAAAACATCTTTTGAGTCTTAAAATGGAGGATGAAGTCCTTAGGGTTTATTCATTGCCAGAAGTTCCCACCTCAGAGCCGCTGAGATGTGAGAGGGTTTCCTCACATTCATCTGACACTTGTTGCTGCCAAGCAGCTCAGAAGAGACGCTGCTGATGCAAACTGTGGATGTGAAATCTTGACGAACGGATTAAGTTTATCCTGATTTCTGTCTGTGCCCCCCTCCTTCTCTCAGACACCAGACGAGAGGTTTGGAACCACCAGATGAAGACAAGTGGACAACTTGATTTAGGTTCTGTGTGATTTGTTTCCCTCTGGGACGCCAGTTTCATGTCTCACTGCATCTGAACCGACATAATCGAGTTAGATCTCAGTGTAGTATTGCATCAAACCAGCCCTCCATCTGCGTATTCAATTATCAGAGCAAAAAACCAACCACAGACATTCAAGGAGAAATACACTAAAACACACACACACGCATTAAGCTATCATTTACAAACTATTACGTTCAAATGTTTTATTTCACTGCAAATCAGACTAAAACAATCTTCCCCATCAACACAAGTTCCAAAACCTCAAACCAGTCTTTATACTCGACATGAGCTCAACTCATCCAGATGGAGAGACTGATGGTGGAATTTGGAAGTCTTGGGCGTCCGGGAGAGAAACGGAGGCGGGGCGGATCCAGGAGACTCGTCCACCGAAAATAAACCTGCATGAGAGGGAAAACGAGAGAGAGAGAGACGGAGGGAGGAGGAAGAAGGGAAACTGAGGGAGAGAGAGAAAGAGGGGAGTGCCTGCGTTTGCAGCGGATTACAAACTGCGCAATTTCCAGCCTCGCATCTCCCGCACGCCGAAACTCAACATCCCCGCGGCGCACAAACTGCGGATGACGGCGTGACATTTCTCCGTGCTCTCCTGAGGAAGACTCTGGAAGGATTTTGCCATGTTTGTCACATCATCTCATCTTACAGGCTTTCGTAACGCAGATGCGTGCACAATCCACGCCGACATTTTAAATGTGCGTTTATAAATGACACGTTGGTGATGTTGTAGAGACGCTGGTGATGGCGAGCTTCATTCACAGCCCGAGAGGAAAGAAACTGCGCAGTTGCTTATTCAGGTTGTATTTTTACAATGAGAACATACGAGAAGAGGCAGAAGACACCTCCCAGTCTGACCCTTCGTGCATTAGCAGGTAAAGACACACGAACACTTTCAGGACTTCATTCACGCTGATCATCTAAACACTGAATCTCGATGGAGGATCTCAAACGCTCTGCGTGTTGCTGCGTGGATTCATGTCAGATTATAATAATAATTCCCGCATTCTTACAACTGATCTGAACACGCAGCAAATTCAGTCATTGCGTGACATTTAAAAGCATGAACGGAGTGAAAGATGAGCGCAGGTTTCGATATGAGTGGTCGGTAAAGTTGCCCACCCGTTACCAGTAACACACGGTGAGATCAGAGTTGCTTTGAACACGTTTACGGGAAGATTGTGGGAGTTTTACGTTGTGCAATCGTTTGCTGTAGAAACCTTATAGAGAAAACAGTGGAAACAGAATTGGTTTTTTTTTACAAAAAAATAAAATTGTGGCAATGAACATATTCTTTAAATGATACCCGCGCGCACGCGATAAAGGTTTTAATAGTAAAATGAATAAATGTTAGTTCGTCGTGGGGATTGAATGGGATTTGGGCCTGACCGCTTCAGAAAGGCTGTCGCACTTTCTTTTGGGAATGTCATGTGGTGGAGTTGTGGCGGGATCAGAGATTTTCCAGGAAGAACATTTGAATTTTTTCTGTGCATGTTTTTCTCTTCCTCTCTCTGCTGACTGTACGTCGCCGCCCCCTTTTCCTCTCCTGCGTTTCTCTGAAAGGCCTCCGGGAGGCGCTGCGGCTGCGCCGGGCGTCTGGACCGGGTCACAATCTTTCATAAACCACGATCAACGACTTACATTAAAACTTTACGACAGGAGTTATGAACTGAAACTTTTTAACAACACTTTTATTTCTTTCAGCACCTTTAACATCATATCATTTTATAAAAACAAGCAATCTGATATTGTTTATTTATTTTATGCATGTCGTTTTGTCTGATATAGTCACATATTGTAATTCAGGAGGTGCTGCATTTATTAATAATGTTAGATTCATTTCCAACCTGTTACCTGAAAAATCAGTTTTCACTTGTCACCTAGTTACTAGTAACAACTGAGGTGCGGGTGCGCTACCCACTGCTGCAGGTGTGTGTTAACTACCCATTACAACAGTGTGTGTGGATGAGTTCAATACAGAGAGTCCAAGTATGGGTCACCAAACCAGCACATCACTTCATGAAGGGATTAAAGACACACTAGATGGCAGCACATGTTCAGAAAACAGAGACTGTTTAAGACCGTGTGTAAGCGCTGAGTAGAAACATCAGCCCTTCAGTGGTTTAATGATGTTGTACTAGTGTAACATGTTTCTTTGAGGAAAATCAAACAGATCAATACTGTCTGAGCAAAACTAAACAAAGAACATGTCTTGAAATGTGATCTTAATTTACATTTCTGGCTGGTTTGGTGATATTTTATAAATTCTGTGACAGTATTTGACAGTATTTCCATACAACAAATCTGCCCTCTTTTACAGAGTTTATGGTTTCATCATGGTTGAGATTTGGTTGGCCAACATGAGTGTCACTCAGGACTGTGAGGATCATGTGTCCCAGGAAACGCCTCAGTGTTTTCACTCGGCCAATGGGAGAAGAGGATCAATGCACACTTTTCAGAGTGGGCCAATGGGGTGGATGGATGTTACCTGCACCGCCCCACAGGCCGGAGTGGAGAGAGAGAAGGTCAGTTGTCATGAATGTGATTCTGTCTGTACAGAAAGATCAGTGTGTTAAACTCTGTGTTTGTCTGTGCCACACTCAGACACTGAGCTTAACTTCACTACCTTTAAATATTAACACATTTATTTTCACTAGTTTCATGTGCAGTTTAAAACATGCACAGTATTTACAATGAAAGTTTTGCATGCAATCTAAGTATTTAAAACAGCCACACTGTTTTGAGACACAATGTTTATTCATCTAGAATAAAACAGTCCTGTTTTAAAAGAACTTTACAGCTGAAGTATCAAACGTTTGTTTTGATTAATGTAAGTGATTCTGTTATAAGTGCATTTATGGTAAACATGTTTTCTGTTTGTTTATACCCACTGAGGGACGAGTCAGTTCATTTTCTGGCCACAGATGCTGTTGTTTAGTATTTGTGTTGTGGTTAAATTACATGACGTTGTGCGTTTCATGAGTTCATGCTGCTTGGCTGCTTCCCATTGGCTGTGGTGTTGAGAAGTGCAGTCTGGGGTTTGTAGTCCACTGATTGATTGATGTTAACTATACAAAGATCTTTTATGGATTCTTGTTCCAGTAACTGTTACCAGTAACTGATGTGCTGATTAATGGGTAAAACTGATCAATATCTTTATTGAAGAAAGACTTTCACGCTGCTTTCCCAGCTGAAGTGATGAAGAGATTGTTGAGCTTCGTATAGTTTGTGGGATGAGAGATGACAGCAGAATTGATGCTGTACATGTGAACGTGTCCTTCAGACAGAGAGATGAGCTCATCATTCAGACTGTTAACTCTACAGCAGAGTGCTGTCAATGCAATTGTGTGTGAGAGTTATTGCAGTGTTTCTGGTAAACGTATGGTGTCAAACAACTGATCAGAACACCGTATCAATCACTATGACAACACTGTCAATCACCACACACACACACACATGCACACACACATGCACACACACACGCACACACACATGCACACACACATGCCTCTCCTTGAATGTGTTGAATGACACATAACTCTTCTCGTCCTCGTCCAGTGTGAGCTGAGCTGTACAGAAAGCCATTTCATTTTCATCTAAAACCTGTTATTTTAAACAGCTTTTATTTTAACCCTTGTTTTTAAAAGTGCCGCATTGTGTATTTGGATCCCAAATGACAATCATATTGAGTTTCTTTATGCAGAACTGTTATATTTGAATGTTTCTGTGTGTCAGTTTGCTCTGTTGTTTCTTTCACAGCTGTGTTGATTTCTTCAGTGATAATCTTAGCTTGTTCCAAGTTTAGATTGTGGTTGAATATAAATATTTAAGTATGTGTAGATCTGCAGTATGTTTTAAGTCTCACAGATATTCTCTGAATGGTGTTCAGACTCTGTGTTCCCCATAATAGTCATATGAAAATGTCGTTTTCTATTATGTAAAACATTTAATAAGTGTAATCGTTTTCTAACAGACAGACAGATGGTCAGTGTTTGTTCATTTGCTGTTACTTTCAGATTAGTTTGAAGTTTATAAGATATTTTGTGTCTTTAACAATCACACCCATTAACAACTGTGTGACCAAAAGAAATGGACTTAACAGAGAGAGAGAGAGAGAGGAAGAGAGGGGGACAGAAAGAGCGTGCGTGTCATCTGAGTCAGCTGTAGGAAGTCGTGTGGGTTGATCTCCTGCACACACACCTCACAGCGTGGAAAACAGAACATGATGTCACGCACATGATGTCACACTCAGCCCACCTGCCGTGTGTGTGTGTGTGTGTGTGTGGAGGTAATGAGGAGGACAAGTGTGTGAGGCATGATGAAGAGGGTGAGTAAGTAGCATTAATAAACGACAGTGATGAGCAGAGGCCGGTGAGATGAGAGGCTTCATTGCTCAGGTTTGCAGTGATGTTTGATGGACTGTGTGTGTCTCAGCAGACAGTTATCTTATAAATGTTTTTTGGGTGTGTTTACATGTCTGTCCTGAGGGTTTTCTGGATCTGTGTGTATTTTTCTGTACAGAGGTGATGTATGCCTGAGGCCCAGCTAACCATGAGAGAGAGAGAGAGAGAGAGAGAGAGGTGGAACACAGGTGCAGGAGAAAGATGGAGTATCTTTAACCTCAGGGTTAAATACCACTGTGAAAGTGTTTAACATTTTTACCAACAACAAAGACAATAAACTTGTTATTTTTAATCCAGATTGTCTGTAGGAGTCGATGAACATGTAGCTGTTGTGACTGCAGGGGATGTTGTTCTTTCATGACACTGTTGGTCATTTCTGACAGCATCATTTTTAAAGGAGCAGCTGGGAATCTTCTGTTAAATTTCTCCTTTAATGGTCCATGGAAGGCAGAGAATCATAAGAGGTTTGAAACAGTGTTTCCAAAGGTTCATTATAAGATGTCAGACTTTCCATTTTCAGTCTTCTGTTCAGATTAACTCTAAGTTTCATTTTCTTAGTGAGTTTTTCACAATCTTACGGTTAAAAATAGTGAAACACATACAAATATAAACGTAAAGATTTCTGGCCTGTAACTCTTTAAATGAAAGAAGCTAATCAAAGCCCCCCACCACACAGGCTGGGTCCCTGCTCAGCTCTTTGTGTATCAGGCCTTTGTGTTCAAGAGGCCCTGATAGGGAGAAAGGCAGACAGAGAGAGAGAGAGAGAGAGAGAGATGTGGCACTTAGAAGATGGAGGAGAGACTGACTGCTTTGTGTTAGCATGTTAAAACACGCCACTGTAAATTAATCCAGTGCTGCTGTGCAAAAACACTTCCAACATTTGCAGTGTGTGTGTGCGTGTGTGTTGAGTCCTGACAGAGATCACTGCACACAGGCGTGTGTGTTTGTCCCCTTCTTAACCCCGACACACACAGACATTACCCAGATGCTGCTGTACCCCAACACATCAATCATGACCCGTCCACCTCTCTCTCTCTTTCTCTCCCTCTCTCTCTGTTCTCTCTCTCTGTACTCTCTCTATCTCTCTCTCTCTCTCTGTTATTTCTCCCTCTTTCTCTTTTGTTTTTTTCCATGACAAATAACATCACATTGGTGCTGCACCAGCATTAGCTGCACATAATTATTTATATTACATTAAAAACATGTAAAACTCCTCTCCGTGACACTACAGCTGTGTGTGTTGTTGTTAAGACATTGCTATGTGGTTGCTATGGTGAACTGAGTGGTTTAATCATTTCAGGTGAAAGAAAGGGGCAGAGCTACTGGTGGACCCTCGTATAATATCAGTTACAGATATATTGTACTGCTAATAAGTGCATCATTTATATTGTGTGTGAAAATGCTGTTCTGTCTTTGTTTGTCTGTACAGGAGGCACAGCACAGTTTCTGTTTCTCGTGAACTCATGAACCTTCTGTCAGACTGTGAGCTGAATAACTGAACAGCAGCTTGTGTCAACGCGACTTTACACTCATAATAAACCTTCTAGTGTGAGTGTGAGTGTGTGTGTGTGTGTGAGTGTGTGTGTGTGAGTGTGTGTGTGTGTGTGTGTGTGTGTGTGTGTGTTTGGGGGGGTGATGGGAGGCAGCACTCAGAGCTCGTGACTTGAACACAAGTCCAAGTTTGGAAGACTTGATACTCATGACTGAGTGTTAGACTGGTGACCACACGACTCATTTGTACATGAAGTTGGACTCAGCAGATCATCTGAACCGGATCAGTATGTTATTACTGCCTGTGATGTCCTGTAATGAAATGTGATGGTAGCAGTGGAAAAGTATCACTGATAAACTCAAAGACAGGTGTGCAGCTCAGCTGAGCTAACAGAATAATGTCAGCAGGTGTCTGCAGAACACTGTTTACCGGGCTGTAGTTAGCAAGCCAATTAGCTGACCTGGATATTTAATTAGTTAACAAATTAGCTTTGAAAGCCATGAGCTGCACGAATCCATTGACAGTTAAAAATAGATCTTTGTGCACTTGATGATAATCGTACAGTTTCTCTTCATACTCGTTTACAACCAATTACAGAGCGTTTGTGGTTTATTCTGTTTCCCTGTGACCGGGGTCAGACAGTAAGAAATGAATGTAAGGTTGTGATGACTGGTGTAATATGGTTTATATATGTATGTATAAATTAGGCATAAATTAAGGATGAATTCTGTTGGACCAGTATTGTGTGGTCAGGTTTATTAATTATGTATGTGTGTTTTATGCCTCAAAAACACTTTTGGGACGGATTGAACATGTTTGTTAATTTCTACGAGTTAAAAAAATATCACTAGGGTTACTTTACAACCAGCTGTAGTCTTGAAAACATAAAATGTTAAAAATGACATACAAATCAGTTCTGTTTCCAGCAAAAGTGTGTATTTTTTAAACAAAATGTAGCGAAAAATTTTGACACAAAACAAATGCTAAAAATGGTCAAGGAATAAAGACATGATTCAAGACTTTTATTATGAAAATAATTCTGTACATTGATTATGATCGTTATGTTCACACTTACACATCTTATTTATAATATCAGTTTATTTATAGTGAGACGCATCACAGGAGTGTTGGTGTGAAACATGTATGTAAAATCACAGTCGTAATCATGATAATATTCATCTGCATCTGCTGCCATGTGAGTGTGAGCTGCCTCTGAATGAACTCTGTAATTAATGTTGCTTTAATTAGACAGTTGCTCTGGGAGTCTAGCAGTAGCTCAGAGCTCACAGGAAACTTCTGCCATAACTTTAATTACCTGTTGTTAATTTTGAAGGCCTTGCTCTCCTAACACACGCCTGTCTGTTATGTGTGAACAGTGTGTTGGATAGTAACAGATGGATCTCTTTGTTTCTCACTCTCTCACACACACACACTTCATGTGACTCCTCAAGTCACACACTTCAACTTGGTTTTGTGTGTGTGTTGTGAATTGAGAAAGACTCTAATTCAGTTTGAGAACAAAGAACACAAACACACACAATCGCACTGTTTACTTGTGAGTGGATGTTCCAGAGTTTATAACAGCCTTACGATCCTTAAACCTTTTAAAGGTTTTCATACGTTTTTGTTCCCCAATAAAAATCTTCTCTTTACCTACTTACACATTTGAGGTGTTTGTTGTGTCTGTGTGTGTATCGCACGTTTTGATTGGCTGTGATGAGATCAGCATGCAGTGTTGATTGGTTGAGTTAGTTTTGGAGTTTGGTGGTGTTGTCATTGAGGATGGAGTAAATCAACTCTTTATGATGCAACAAAGCAGCGTTTTGATGACATTATGAGCTGTAGTGCGATAAAACCATTCCACAAACACTACTTTATATACAGTGTTGTAAAACACAAGCAGAACTGCTACAATTCTTTGTGAATTTTGTTAGTTTTTAGATTCTGTAATGACTTGCATATATCTTTCTAATGGTTACACAAATAGTTTACTCAGAGTTACTACAGTCACCGAAAACCATAAAATCTTCACAGAAGGTCTTGAAAATAATTGAATAAAGTCTGTTAAATGGTTGTCATTGTTAATCAAATGAACTCATAAGCTCAGTAATTCATCAAATGATATATCATATATGTATATATTTGTTGAGGATAGCATACAAAACATTCAACATAATTCCAGGAAACTGCAGTATTGTTTTACACAAGGGTTGCTAGATGCTCGAAGTTCTTTTGCAATGCAGTTTGGCACATAAACGTACAAACACGATTAAGTGCACTAATAAACATGCCAGATCGACATCAAGTTTATATTAATGTTTTGCCACAAGATGTGGGGATCATAAAGTCTGGAAGCCTAATTCACCCAGATTCATGGAAATGAGTTTTTGTATGTGTCGAGTTCAGTGTATTTGTGCTGTTGTGTTTGTTTTGTGCAGGACTGTCTGTGTGTGTGGGTGCTTGTGTGGCTGGGCTTGTGTGTTTTTCTGTCTGCTAGGCTGCAGACGTTTCTAAAAGAGCAACAGTCCATGTGTCCACCGGTCGCTGTGTGTTTTGGTTTGTGTGTGTTTTTGCAGGACACCTTTAAGCCAGACTTCTGTTGCCATGGTGAACATGGAATCAAAAAGCTGAGCTCTCCCTCAGCTCCGGCCCATCACGACATCTCATTGGCTGACTGTCCTGCATGGGATTGTGATGCAGCCTGTCAGCTGGCCAATAGGGCACAGGCTGAGCGAGGGCTGTTGCTAGGGGGAGTTGCTTGGAAAAGAGTCAGCTGGGTTTCTCTCTCTCACTCTCGCTCTCCCATTGCACTCATTGACTCCATCTCCCCCCCTTCCTGCCTCTCTCTCTTTTTTTGCACTTTTACACGTGCTGGGGGAATAAAGCACATGTTGAAAAATTCACTGAATATTTCATGTTGCTCTTTGGTGTGGAGCTCTGAAGTGTGTGTGTCTGTGTGTGTGTGTGTTTCTGTATGTGTTTATGTTTAGGTTCTCGTGGGAATATAATGGTATAGCCATATTGTCTGTGTGTATGTGAGCGTGTGTGCGCTGAGCTATGCGTAGAGTATCACGTAGGCAGTTCCCCTCACCCCCCCCAGCACTGACCCCGAATCAGACCCCAGAACACCCCTCCAAAACACTCACCGTACATATTTAAACAAAGACTTCCTGTTACGTTCTTTTGTTATTAAACAAATGTTGTGAATAATGTTGATTAACTTTAACCCTTTAACCCACATTTTTATTTATTTGTCAGATTTACCCACTGTACCATATCTGCTGCAATAACTGCATTAATGTCCAATATATCTATATATTTATCTTTATATATATATATATATATATATTTATGTTACCGTTACATCTTTATCCTTTTTGCATTTTATTTAATTCTGTATTTTCTCATGATCTGTAGCTATACGTGTAATTAACGTCATGTTTGTCAAAGCACATACAGTAATACTAGTGATTAGTAAGATTAGTGATTGTGTATATATATTTATATATTATACATATATAAATATACTAATTATACTATATATTAACATATATAAAGTATTAAGTTCCTGTGTTCCTGTAGCTCAACTAGTAGAACTAGTATTACTAGAAGAAACACACGTACTGATCAAATGTATAACTTGAATA
>JAZGTK010019628.1:0-11311 GCA_036877625.1 Ambastaia sidthimunki
AAAAAACAATGTTAAAAAACTTGCAGAGAATGCTTATGTTAGTTTCTTTAAAATCATTTTGCAAAACCTTATAGTAAATGTTGATTGTTACTTTTGCTCTGTGGTGTAAGAAAATGCCTGGGTCTGACTAGTATGAATTATGTATTTTCATTAGCATGAGTGTGTAATTATGTTCATGGGTATGTTTATAAAAGCCCTACATAGAATACTTTAGGTTTTAAAGATGATTTAGACCACAAAATACTTGCTTATATATAGGCAAATTAAAAAAGAAAAATATAATGGGAATATTCTGTAATATTTCTATTAAGTTATTTGATATGTCCTCTAAATAGCTAGACTTGTTTTTTAACCTGTTTTACTAAACCGGATTAAAAATGGCACCGGTATCACCCTTTATGCCCCTGAACAGCATAAATAAGAGGAAACGTGGGCAGGCGACTAAACCTTTGGACTGAGGATAAGCCCCCTGTGTGTCAGCGTTTCTCTCAGTCCGCTGACACCTGTCTTCCAGTGCCACAGAAAACAGCATGAAAAAATAACATGGACAAAAAGAAGGCAAAGACATTGAGTGCCCTTCTACAGTAAGCAGAAAATGAGCACTGATACTGAAGTTGAAAAATTCTAAAAAATAATGTAAAACCAACTTCACTGCAACCCTATACCTGTTCACCAACACTATGCTTTGGAACATTACACCTGGTTTGTTATAAATTAGTAGAAAATGTGGACATAAAAACATGGATGAAGCTCGTTTTTGTGCCACATCCACTCAATGTGCCCAAATTGTGGCACTACTGCAGAAGGTCTCCAACAGCAGATTTAGGAGCAGCTGGCAGTGGGACTTGAATGCAAAAAATAAGTGCTGCATATTGGATCGGAAACTGTGGTCTACATAAGCTGAGACTTATTAACAAAACTTGTGGATGGTGTGCAAGCATATTGCATCTAGCATCTGCATCTAGTTATCACAAGTGTTTAACCTGGACAGCACAATTTCCTTAATTGAAGCTTGCCTTTAACTATATTAACTGATTTACCTCACAGCCTTACTGTGACACATGCAGTCAAGTGACACATGCAGTCACTTTCACAAATGGACATTACTCCCGGAAACCTTTGTGGGTTCAAGTTTTACAGCTGGCCTGGATTTCGCAATAATAATGGCTCCTCCCTAGGCAGCCTACCGCCATCTGAGTAGTGATTGACAAAGTCCTGCACGGACTTGTTTGCCAGGAAATATGTGCTCACAGAATTAAAGATATTCAACTGCAGCCCAATTGGCTAGCTAATACGATCTTGACTTGTGTTCAGGAACACCTTGGCACTTAAACATTGCTTTTAGCAGATGTGTATATGTGAAAAGTACAGAACTGTAGATGTGAAACACTACCTACAGGTCAGTTCCTCAGTAATCGTCACCAAAACATGGATACCTTAGGATGTCACTTAATTTAGAAGAATGAAAATATACTCATGACACTTGCTGGCCAAATGACCCAAAATGAAGAAGCTTATAAAAATATACAGTCGCCTTAAGTCTATACAATGCAAGTGTACAGTACTCAAAATGCTGAACCTCCTAAAACACAATCCACGTGACTTTGGGTTTATAGGTTTATGAATGTCTTCTAAACCAAAACAATAAGTTTTTGTTAGAACTCTCATACATGCATTTATGAGAAGGTCCACTAAGCTAATTCCACAAATGTGAAAGGTGGCATGTCCCTGTCTGAGACCTTTCAGGTCATGCTGCTCTCTGGTAAATCCATCGTTTATCACCTGTGTAAACAACTGAGATCCCACATTGACATGACAATGTTTCCCACTCACTCAGTCAATCTCTGTAGTAAGAAGTACCAGAAGATGTTGAGAAATATTTACTAGGCCTGGACAGTCTCTTCAGTGTTTTTTCTGCAGTCATGATTTGCATATATCTTGGACCCAGGCCAATCTCAGCCCAATAGAAATTGCAGTGGGAGCAGTCAAATAGCCCCAATGTTTACTTGCCATTCTTCTGTTGGCTGATGTTCAATGAGACTTTGGAAAACTGGCGGGTCTCACCATGCATACAGGGTGCCAAGTACAGGTGAGGTGGGAGGGGTAATGCTGAGCTATGCCAGGATGATTATTCTGCCAGAATTCAATAGAGCAGGGATTCACCATCTACACAGACTACCTAGTGTATAGATTTACAGATTTAGTGTTATTGTTAATTGAGCGACTGTCTCTTGTTTCCCTTTTGTGAATTCAGCACTGCAGCCTGGTACTCCATCTTTGAGATAGCCTTAAGGTTTCATTGCTCTGCTGTACCTCACAAGGGCATAGATAGAACTCTGGGGTGATTTTGACCCTTTGCTTGCCTTCAGAATTTCCACACTCTTAACCGAAACTCTAGGGTCCGGCACACTCTCAGCTCAATGCATTCAACTATTACCCTCTTTGCCAGTTGCACTGTAGAAATCTTCCAGGAATAGCTAGTGGTACAGGTAAGCAACCAGTTTAAGAACCAGAAATTATATGCTCTGACATTATTTGCTGTCCTGTACAATAGCTAAGCCCAACAAAAGAATACCTGGCACTGTTCATGAATAGGGTACAAAATGTGGTCCAAAACTTAAACAAATGGTTAGTAAAAGGTGAAGTGTTTAACCTTTAGAAAATATTATCAAATTGTTTTATTGTCTGTTTTGTAGCTCTTTTGAGTTTTTAAAAAACTACTAAAATTGGCGATGCGTCTAAATACAGCTTAAAACTGATTTTTCTATGTTAAAGCAGTAAACCGATACTATATATTTAGTGCTAACAGTGTTCCTGTAGCTCAATTGGTAGAGCATTGCGTTAGAAATGCATAAGTGTAAATGTACTCTATATACACCTTGAAGGAATAAAAATGTAATTAAAAAGGCAATTTTGCTCTTTATTCAGTACTACTCCAAATAAATAAATGTTATATATTATAAGTATAAGGCAGTATAGTAGTATAAGACAGTATAGTAGTAAGTTAGTAGTAAGAGCATTGCATTAGCAGCGCAAAGGTTGTAGGTTCGATCCCAGGGAACACAAGTACTGACAAGAAAAAAATGTATACCTTGAATTCACTGTAAGTCACTTTGGATAAAAGCATCTGCCAAATGAATAAATGTAAATTTACAAAATATCCTAGTTCAGAAAGTTCACAAACACCTGTTCTTCAGAAAGTTATCCAGGTCCTGCATATTTTTCTTCACACTGTGAACAATTAAGGGACTTAAAAACTATTCCAAAATGCTTCAAATAGTCACTAATGCTCAAGAACGTAACACACTCCATTACGAGCTAAATGTGTATAAAAAAACTTTTTCTGGATGATTAGTGTAAATTATTATTTTATCTTAGAGAAACATAACTACAAAACAACTAAAAAATAAATCTAAAGCTCTTTTGTGTAGTTGGGATTTGGATACTGATGTGTTGTGTTTTCTGTTGTTTCTTTGCTTATGTTATTGTTCGTTTGCCATGTGCTTTTCAATTGATCTGGTGCTGGCTAAGCACATGATTTGTCTTCCTATTGTTTCTGTTCTGTCAGTTTGTTGTGGATGTTATACTACGTCAAAGTATATTTAAATGTTGCTTGGTCCTATTTGGTCTTAAGGCTGACTCCAATCCTGCTGAGGTGGTCTGAGTTCCTTGTTTCTTCATGCCAGTGTACTGTGATGCCCTTCAGGGCATTTTAGGTTATTTAAATAAAAACCATACCACACCCTACACCAGAGTCATCACCTCAAGTATTTTTGCCCTTTCATGAAATTAAGGTTTTTATCATCTTTCTGGGCTGTGAAAGTAGTATTTGCATTGTTATCTTAGGTTTGTATGGATGAGGGGCAGAAAGCTCTCAGATTTCATGAAAAAAATCTTTATTTGTGTTCAGAAGATTAACAAAGCTCTTATGAATGTGTTACGACATGTGAGTAATGACAGAATTCATGACAGACTGACATAATTCATTTTGAGAAACTATCACTTTAACAGTTTAGTAATAGATTTAATAGACTATATTATGATGCTGTATGTTGATGTTGTATACAGATAAATGTAAGACCTCTGAGCTGGAACAGTCCAAAATCATTATTTTATAGAGGGTTTGATAAGTTTAAAATTAGCTAGATAACATTCATGCTAGGTTAATTATATGTTAGATAATAGCTTATTAAATATCTAGGTTTTACTATAAAAGTCATGGATTTGTACTTTTAATGGCTTATAAGAGAGAAGCTATTCCTGTGATAGAAACACACACATCATACTGTTGTCAGGGTAGATCGTTTATATGATGACAGTTCATATCAGAAAGTCATGTGGAGCGTCATGTGTGTTATGATCACAGAAGTCACCATTAGACAGTAACAAGGTGCTTTTTTTGTAAATAGAATTTACAGCTTCACAAACTAACCATACCAGAACAAAGCCTATTCACTAGCCAGCTAGTATTGCATTAAATTTAGGAACCAGTGTTTTTTAAAGCTATGCATTTTTATTTTAACTTATTTTCTAGTGACATAGTTGGCATTGTTAGTTATCCTTTAATAATCTGCGTATGTGTTTTACATAAATGCCATTAAATATTACATTGTTGCATGTCCTTGTGGTACCTGAGGCTAATATAATTGGGTTTTTAGTAATCACTACCTGTAGAGCAAAACGCTTCAAAGGCTTATGGCTGCACAACATAATGGGTCTCACACTTACTGTATCTGAGTAAATAAATTATCTTCATAGTAGAGATGTGAAAACATCATAGTACTCTAATGAGCTTTATAAGCATGTTTTGTAAATGCAATTAGCTTAAAAGCCTTCGGGCTCAGACTGCTAACTCGGATGTAGAAAGGTTCATTGTTTTGGCCTGAAACGAATCATAGATATCTGTGAGTTGTGATGTGTCAGCACAGGCATATTAAAGATTTAAAATGGCATATTTACGCATGTAACCAAAGCTCCTTAGTTACTTTTGAACTGCATCAGCGGTCTAAATGTGTAAAAATATCAATGTGATTCATTTTAAAAGCAAGTGTCACAGAAGCCACAACTCCAAAGCAATAGCTTTTACAAAAAGAGCCAATTAGCTTTTATGACAAGACACTTTGACATTCAGCCTACACACTGTTTGAAGAACATATCCCAGAACAACCTTCAGTTACATCTATAGACTGTCAGTTAAAATAACTGAATTTCCCCATAGTAAACACATTTCTTTTTAGCAGGAAATATCACATCAGTGCTAACAGATAAGTTGTCTTCAGGCTAAATGGGCACCGTTAGCGCAAAGAGTGAATAAATCTTTTCAGCTTGCCGACTTGTGTTTGCACTCTACCTCCAGCATTGGCTCATCTGTGCCACAGGCCAATCTCTTTATTCTGCTACTTTCCTGATTGCTTCTTTAGTACTTCTATTCTCCACAGCTTATTTATCAACCCTGCTACAGTGTGGAGCCACAGCACGGTTCTCTAAATGTTTCCACAATGATTCACACTATGTAACAATAGAAGCTATATGTTTCCACACATTTATTTTTGTGAGTGCTATATGATTTAATTTAACACATAATGCACTACTGTGTGTGTTTAATTAAAAAGAACAGTGTTAATGGATTAACAGTCTTAATGGATGGTGACTTCAGAGTTGACTCTAAGTAATGAATGGTACAACAAATATTGATTTTTATGCTTCTGTTTAGAAAATGGTGCTCAAAACGATGATTCAGTCAAACATTTTTCCTTTAACTGGTGGTTTTATTTTCTGAGGTTCACATTGTGAGGTGACTTCCAATAAGGAGTAATTATATGCATGTTTCTACATTATTTATATGCCAATACATCTAGTATAGCACAAACATATTTAATTCAATTTTATTTATACAGAGACAAAGTTGTAACATCTACATTTTACATTTATTCATTTGGCAGACGCTTTTATCCAAAGCGACCTACGGTGAATTCAAGGTGTACATTTTTATCAGTACTTGTGTTCCCTTGGATCAAACCCACAACCTTTGCCCTGCTAACACAATGCTCTACCAGTTGAGCTACAGGAACATGTTTTATGTTTCAAATCGCAGTACTATTTTATCATCATTGTTAATAAACTATAGTGTGGGCATCTTCCCACAAAAGGTCGATGTCTGAATAAACAATATCTTCATCCCAAGCAATAAAGTTGGAAATATTGTGTTTAGTATTACCTTTGTTTGCCTATAAAATATGTGACCTTCAAAAAATAACCTACCCTTAAGAAATATTCACTGGAATAAAAATTGCGACTAACCCTAGTCTACCTATAAATAATATATTCAACTACTACATAAAGGAACCACAGGGGGCATCACAAGGATAAAATAAAATCCCCACAACAAATACTTGTGTGTTCCTTACAGTTCATTTTTTCAGTAGTGAAATCAAATAGTTAATGACTAGATGATTTCAGCAACTACAATTAAGTTGCTCTGTGGACCAGGGTAGGCATATCTGGTGCTATGAGCTGTCACAATAATCCATTACTAACTGTTTTAAGGCAGGGCTGAGATATGGCACCAGTGCAGCTGCAGTTTAGATGTCATAAGAGGTGGGGCTCAGAGGAAGACAAGATTGTTTTTTAGACATTGTTTATTCATTTTGTGGCCACCCAAGTGAATCACCCTCAATTTATCCGCATTCATCATTCACCAGATATTACACAACAATGTGTGGGAATTCCCAGTATCCAATGCAAAACTGCAAATAAAGTAAGAGAGTCTTAAGGGAAATAAGTGTGGAGACAGTGTGGGGTAAGGGGATTAATGTAGGTTGGGGGACTGTCATAAACAGGATTGTCAAGGGGGGACAAAATGGGACAACAAGCGTATCATAAAAACACAATAAAAATGTAAATACAGCCCATCTCAAAATCTGTTTGCAGGGTCAAATTCAGAAACTGAATTTTCACATTTTTCTTTGCACCAATACTATTAACTTTCTGGTATCTGTATGATACCACTACAACTAAAGATGCTACAGGCAGCACAAATAGGTTAAACTAATATTATAAATTCAAAAAATTATTCACAGTTATGTTTCATAACTTTCAATTATACTGATATTTTCACTATTAAAGGGTTCAACGATTAATTTAATTTTCTTTGATCTTTTTGACCCATTTAAAATCAACAATTTGTGCAAAACTGTCATATTTAAAATTCCATGACATCAGAAACATTAACATCTGACCATTCAGGGGTGTCATGCCCCTATTTTATAATATATGTTAACATAGCATTTAACATTTAGCATTATTCATAAATAATATAATCACATAGTGTAACACAAAAAAAAACTGACAGAGCCTGCAAATCACCAATTCTCTTCAGAGAAGTAATAGCCATTAGAAAAACCATCTTTAGGGTCAGAAACCTGACAGGCGATGCCTCTAGCGGTTCAAAGGGGGTGTCAACCAAACCTTCGAGCACTATGGCAAAGTCTCACAAAGGAACTGTCGCTCAGTACTGATTTGACTGACTACTTTGGGGTGAAGTTTCCATTCCCGGTGTGTCACAGCTTGTCTGGACAGCAAGTCTGCTCCCATATTCATATGCCCAGGGATATAAAATCGCCCTGAGGGTCAAAAAATTGTCTAGTGCCTAAAGCAGAACCTGCTGCGCTAGCCTGTTCAGAAAGCGCGACTGCAGTCCACCCTGGCAATTTATGTAAGAGACTACAGTAGTGTTGCCCACCCGCACTTGGATACGGTAGCCTCTTAACTGCTGGAGGAAGTATTTCAAGGTCAGAAATAAAGCCATCATTTCGAGGCCAGTCGAGAAGGTAACCACTCCAGATCTCTTGGGCTAGACGGTACCCCGGCCCGTGAGGGAGGCGTCTTTTGTTAACATTTTGCAACAACAACATGGACCTAGAGTGGGACCCAAAGTCAGAACCACATTGAAAGGGTACAAAGCCCCTGGCACGTAACCCTTATTTGCCATTGGGGATTGGCCCTTGGATGAAATCCCCTGGCTCTGAACCACAACCACTGAACCACTGAAATGCTCTCATGTGCAGGAGGCCCAAGGGTGTCACAGTGGATGCAGCTGCCATGAGACCTAGAACCCTCTGAAAGTAATGAACAGTGACTTTCTGGGGCCAGAGGAGCCAGAGCTGTATCTGTGCATTTCCTGTATGTGCGAGGTGACAAAGCTAAGCCGAATGGAAGAACCTGGAACTACTAAGCTTTGTCCCCGAAGGGAACATCAGGAACTTCCTGTGTTGTGGCAAGATCTCTATGTGAAAGTATGCGTCCTTGAGATCAATCGTTACGAACCAATCGCCACAAAATTTTGAACTTATATGTTCTGAGGTAGCGGTTCAACCCGCAAAATTCTAAAATTGGTCTGACTGTCTAGCAGAGGAACACGTTCTATAGCCCTTTTGTCCAACAGAGTTTGCAATTTTTGTGTCAACAAATGCGCTCGTTCCGGTTTCATGGAAGTGGAGTTTGTTGAAACTGTTGAAACACAAATGATGATACACAACCTGCATCCTGTAGCCTTTCTCTACAGTCTTTTCTACCCAAGGAGAGATATTCGGCAGCAGCTTCCACGCTACCAGTTTCTCTGAAAGGGGCATTGGTTTTGACACTTCGTTTTGTTGGGGAGATATTAAATGCCCAGCGTCCTGTAATGTGGCAGGAGGCAAACACGTAACATTTAGCTGGCTGCTGCTCCCTGAAACATCAGTGGCAGCAGAGATTGTACAACAACCTGAGGGTGCCAGGAAGGAGCCTCTACTTTCTGTAGGAACTTTAAGCGCCCCTCCCCGGGGTGACACACCCCCATGGTCCTGAGCGCACCAGCCACAGGATTTTTTCTTTGAAGAGATGATGCTCCTCAGGTCCGGTCTTTTAGAGGTGGACTGTGAAGTGCGGCGAGCCACTCCCCAGTTTCTTTGAGGGGCTGCACGATTCGCCACACTATGCTTCTGAGCTTCTCGCCTCAGAGAAACTGAATCTGGTCAGGACTGGGTGGGCGACAGTCTCAACGCTTGAGCATGGCAGGGGAGAAACCTCACAAATGCTTCTTCATAGAGCTTCGCCGGAACCTACTGACGAATGTGTTGACAGCATCACCAAATAGGCTGGAAGGCAAGGTGGGGGCATCAAGGATGAATGAATGATCCCTCTCCTTGATGTCTGTGAGGTTTAGCCACAGATGTCTCTCTGTGGAGACCATGGCAGCAGCACGGGCCGTCTGGTTAGTCGCACAGAGAGACAGATCTGTGGTACAGCGAAGTTCTAAAAATGCCTCTTCATCGAAGGTCCCGTCTGTGCTCAAGTCTTTAAGCAGGTCAGCCTGGTAAACCGCTATGGTGTGCAGGGCAGCACCAGCCTGACCCGCTGCCTGAAAAGCTTTCCCCACCAGCAAGGATGTCGATCTACAAGGCTTGGTGGGGAACATAGGCTTCTTCAAAGAAGATGAGGTCCCAGGGGAGAGATAACCCGCAAGCACCTCTTCCACCTGGGGCATTATCATGTAGCCCTGTGCCTTTGCATCCACGATGGTCAAATAAATCGATGTCAATGGCAAAAAGACATGGGATGAATAGGGCTTACTCCACTAATAAGAACACTAATATCAGTCTTAATGTAAAGTTTGAAACACACATTCATTTTAGAATGTTTTGTGATCCTGTTTTTGTTATGCTGGCTTTGAAAAGAGGTTATTGAAGGGAAACTTTAAAACATATACTGAACATGACAAAAAAAATGTAACTTGCAAGTAAATACAGGTGCTTATATAGAATACAATCTTAAAGTCACAGCAATAAAATTATAGCCTGTATAATTCTAAATTCTAACTAAAAGAGGGTGAAGATTGTAACACACTTGAAGAAGGCAACAAGCGTGGTTGATTTTGGGTTCTTTTGTTTATTCAGCCAGCAGTCTTACAGATCTCGCCACTGCCCTGTGCAACACAACATTGCGTGAATTACTACTAACTCTAACTCTCTTTTTCTCTTTCAGGTCTGCTCTAGGGATGTCCATCTGGCTAGCGCCAACCACGGGACACCCATTGCCTAGCTGTGAGTATGCAATGTGTGCATGTACTGAATATTTTACCATACATAAAACAATTAATCACTATTGAACAGACATTACAAAGAAAAAATAATATATTTGGGGGGCCTAGCTTTTTATACAAAAATTAACCTATCAATCTATGTTTTCTAGATTTCTCCACAAGATGTTAAACATTATGATTATGAGTGCATGTCACCTCAGGGAGAAAATCAGATGATTAAAAATGTATGCAATGACCTGTTTAAAGTTTTATGAGCTGGTTATAATTTCAGACAAATGTGAAATACATGTTGATATTCAATCGAATCTTACTTGCCACTGAGTTGAAGATGAACGAGACATCATATATGATAGTTGTTTTAAAACATTTGGCAGTGTCCTTTTACATCTGACCATTTCCTTGAGCTTCAAATGCTTGAAGTGCTTTAACCAATCAAACTACAAAGTTTTAACAATGTTAAAGTAACAATGTGCTATCAATTTAATTCTGCAGATAAGGACACTTTGCACTTTCCTACAGGGTCATAGCATTCTTAAGGCAGATCACTAAGTTTAGAATGTGATTTTACTTTATAAATGACAAATTAAAAAAAAAAAATCTGAATATGTATTCTAATGCAAAGATTAAATAACTGGTTTATAGAGAGCATTCACATTTTTTTTTCAGGATCAGCACTTAAACCAGAAAATTATCAATCTTGATCTCAAAGCTGGTTTAAAAGCTAAAAAGCTAAAAGATTAAAAAAAAGGTCTAGGCTGTTTTACATGGAATCCCAAATCTGCCAAAAGAAAATAAATACAAAAGCCACCTAGACATACCTAGAAATAAATACAAAAAATGGCAAAGAAATGTAAAAATGTATTTTTATTCAGGTATTATTGTATTTTTTACACATTTTCATTTTCACATTTATCTATTTATTTTGGCATTTATGTCCATTTTTTTACCATTCTTTCCACATATATTTATTTCTACATTTCTGTATACATTGGGTAATGAGAGAGTGAATTTTACTTCAGACACAGCAATTGGACACAAGGTGCTGGTGTAGCCCTCAGTTAAAAGAAATAGATGAATACTGCCCCCCCCCAAACCCCCACCCCACCCCACCCTACCCTATACATTTTATTATTGTTCCTGTTTATAATATTGTTGCAATGTGTTTTAACGGTTGTTCTGGTTATTCTCAGCTTCACAAGTAGAGGGCAACCCTAAGCGTTACGCTGGACC
>JAZGTK010019629.1:0-11310 GCA_036877625.1 Ambastaia sidthimunki
TGACATAAATGATATATAAAACATTCTGGTAATGTTACTGAAAGAACATTTTTGAGAACGTTAAGAGAGTTTCTTGAGAACGTTTTGAGAACGTTCCTTGTTAGCTGGGCTTCCGCTCTATTTTCCATAGACACTGTCTCTTTCAGACATATCATGCTTTCTGTTTTTATGTTCCTGGTGTCTGTTGTATTCCACCATGATTGCTAAAGTTAAATAAAGTTTAAAGCTACAGATGCAACTGTTAGATAAAGCAATCACATATAACATATAAATAGTTGCATGTTTAAACAAGTGAATACAAACCTTCTGTCATTATGGGCCATTTTTTAGGCTTCCTGATCCTTCATCAGTGCCTTCCGCTGTACTCCTGATTGGCCGAAACATGCTGACCTTGGTAGACATCTGATTGGATGACCCCAAGGGCTCCACCCCTTATCTGTGTGTGTATGGTGTGGTTGTTTTTTGGGCCTTTGATCAGTTGAAACTGACAGGATGGAAAACGAAACAATAGGGCTGAATAGCTGGGCTGGAATACAGATTTGAATAAACTGTAAATGTATTTTGGTCTACATTCACAAACTGTCATTTTTAACAATTCTGTTACTTAATGCAAACGTTGGAAAAACATTACAACCTACAACTGATAGCTTAACCACAGTCTGTGGGTCTGTCATCATTATTTACCCACAAATAACTTATTTCTTTCTTTATCATGTTATGGCATTAAAATACGCATTGTCTTAGTTCATACTACAGGTTGATGTGTCAAGCAAAAACGTATAACACATATTATAACAAATTATAATTAACATCTGTATTTACTGACTTTTGCCCTGTAATCTCACTCTCACTATGATATTTGATTTTTTACAGCAGTTTTACAGTGAATAATAAGATTTACGGTACACAGATCTCATGCTTCGCTTTACAAACTCAGTCGTATACACGGTGCTGATGTTATAATGTTGCACTGCCCCTTGGTGGTTGAGATATGTAATAACTTTCCTAAAAAGGACAAACCAGGTCAACGCAAATACGTTACTTGTTTATATATGATACATAAATTTGACACCTTTGTGTTTTTAGTCATGTTGATTCATAAATTCAGTCAAGCCTCCTGATAATGTTAGTAATATACAGATATATTTGAAGTAACTGTTGCAACTGGAAATATTTTGTGTAATGACTTAACTAACATTACAAAAACACAAAAGAAGAGAGACGTTTAGAAGGTAATGTATTATATATAATAATATAATAGTAAAATTATAGATTATATATGTTGATATTTTGTTACACAATATATAGTAAATTCTGCTATATGACATATGTAAATATCTCACAAAATAAAGTCAGCTAAGCCATAATTATATTTGAAACGTGCTCAAAATGTTGATCGTTCTCTACAAATTCTGTCAAAGTTATTTAAAATGTTCTTGCAGTAACATTAATAGCATGTTTTCTGAACATATGATGTACATCATAAACATTATTCTTAAATGTCAGAGGTTTTAAAAAAGTGACAGAATTTTAAAAATGTTTAAATAACTTTCTTATAACAAAGCAATAACGTTAAAACAACATCTAAAAACTTGTCTGATTGGAACATTCCTAGAACTTTCAAAATAACATTTTTGGGCCTTAACGGAAATGTTTACATTTATTCATTTGGCAGACGCATTTATCCAAAGCAACTTTCCTGGGATCGAACCCACAACCTCTGTGTTGCTAACGCAATGCTTTACCAGTTGAGCTACAGGAAGGCTATGTAGGAAACATAGGGGAAATGTTCTTACAACCTAAAATTGTTAGCTAGATAACCTTTCCCAGCACAGGATGTCAGGCATAACAGTGATAGCAATTAAAAAATACTCACTGACGGAGCAAAATGCCAGATGAGAGCGTCACTTTTCCTGCATCTCAACCATCTTGTACTCAGAAAAATGTCATTTATTTAAACCCGAATGTCTGAGTGGTAATTGGGGTCTTAGTGAGCTTCACAAAGAACTGATTTAAACTATTGTAGTATGGAATGTTTTCTCAGTTCATTTGGGATGAGTCCTATTGTTTAGTTTGACAAGTGAATTCAGGGTCATACAGAGCTGAATAAATCTTATGTGATATTAGTTCCCCACACTGTAATAATTTCTGTAAAAATGGTATTTTACATTTACAAGCTTTTTTCCACCTATGTTTTTTAGGACCACAATGAGAAATAATAGTTTCAGTTGTGTAATTAATATATATATTTATATAAATATACTTTCATTTTTAAGACTTTAAAAAGCAACATTTCTGGGCCCCACAGCTTGAATGAAGGCTAAACATTGTTAAATCGCAATGATTTGAGAAGAAAAAGTGCAGTTTCAACACAATCTCTTACCTTCATATCCTGGACCATGTAAAGAAACCACAAGGGCATCATTGGTGACACTTCTGCCCCCTTTTTAGATGAACATGTTCTTCTGTTGCTATGAAACACAGAAGAAGGTCATTAGTGAATGAATAAAGGTGGATGTTGTGTGTGTGGTATATTAAATATGCAATGCTGTGAGTGCATTATGAGGAATGTCATTGTGAGCAGGTTTATAAAACCCTGTGATGTGTGAGGACCTCAGTGAACGGTTGTAAGATGTCACACTGCGCACTCTTTTCTGTAGTGTTTGGCATCCTCAGCAGTCTGATGCTGAGCGAGGTGGCCGCTCTCCGATGGCCTCTTCCGGCTGACAGTGACCCTCATAGATTCACATGGGGGCAGTTTCCAGGGGTAAGTGTTTCACTAACTCACAACTGTCTTTGAGTGGAGTTTGGAAATATGCAAATGTGCCAGGTAATAAACATGTAAACTTATAAACTTGTAAGACCAGGTCAACCTAATTACATTAAGTAACATGTTTTTTCAAGGTTTATTTTAAGTTTTTTTATGGTTCACTTTTTACAGTAAAATTTTACAAAATTCTATAACCAGCTAATAGCATGTATAAAGGCCTATCTATCTGTCTGTCTGTCTGTCTGTCTGGTAACTGTCTGTCTGGTCCAGTTGTTCTCTTAAAGTTATCAAAAACGTCCTTGCAGTAACGTTAGTAGAACATTTTATAACGTTGTATCTTATATCAAAAACGTTATTCTTGGGTTGTAAGTAAAAGGTTATATAAACGTTACAGAATTAAACAATTGTTAACCAATAAACTACTATCTATCTATCTATCTATCTATCTATCTATCTATCTATCTATCTATCTATCTATCTATCTATCTATCTATCTATCTGATGAAATGAAAGTCTGATGATTTTAACAGTTTATTTTTATTGGAAAAGAATGCTCAGGAGATTGCACGCAGTCTGGAGATAGAGGACTTCACTCTCAATGTTGCCCCAACCAGCGGTCGAGTGAGCTCTCCCACCATCCTCCGACTTCACCCGATAACTACCAAACCGGGTCACCTGCACGCGAACCTGCCGCTGCGCTTCGGGCGGAACGCGCAGGCGAGCGCAGGTGACCGCGCGCCCAAATCCACCATCAACCTCCCGCAGCGGTTCGGCCGGTCCTGCACTATGTGCGCGCGCTCTGGGTCTGGACCCTCTGCGACCCTCCCGCAGAGGTTCGGGAGACGGAACATATTCGCTTCAGAGCCTTTTCGTGCCTTGAGTCTTTATACACGCACACCTGAATTACCATTTCCAAAAGACAGGTAAATATATTTAAAATGTTCGGTATCAAGTGTTTCATTATAACTCCTGAAGTTTTGTGCCTCTATGACTGGCTAAATACCCAGCTTTGTAAGATACCCAGGTTGTAGGAACGTTTCCCTAACGTTTCCATTAAGTAACAAAAAAAACGTAAATTTTTTTATTTTGAATGTTTTCTTAGGAAAATGTCTGAGAATGTTAACCAACTGGCTGGGTAATTTTGAAAATTGTAATCTTCCTGCATATTAGCCTTTTAAAATTGTTCTAATGACTGTTTTTATTTCTCTTGCAGGACTCAAATGCATGACTATATGTTTGAAACGGTAGAAGATTCAGAGGAGGCTGTTAAGAGCACAGAATACACGGCTTTAGACTAACAAAGCTCACGAAATGACAGCAGTTAATGCTGTTTTATTAATTTCTTTTTCTCTTTATGTGTTTGCATATGTATTTTTCTGCTTGTAAATTGTTTAAGTAAAGTATATTATAAATGATTCTAACGCAGTCCCTGGTGATTAAGCAAACTATTGCTTAAAAAAACCCTGTGGTGGAGGGTAACAAGTTTCACATAAATACACACAAACACAGTGTTATGTATTTCCAAATTAATTAAAGAAAATATATTTACACTCATAAACTGTATTATGTGACTGTAGGCTTTCGTTGTGTTCAATACAAAACATTCAGAGATGCAACCTGGTCTACAACGCAGTACAAGACATGAACAATGACCTCGAAGAGCTTCCCAAATGATTAAACTGCACTGATGCAAAGAAAATAAGTGATTTACACAAATATAGGCCATTCTTGTTTCCAACTCTTTGCCAAATGTTCCTGGGGCAGAACGAGGGCCAACCTAACCAATCAGCAAGAGCCAAATTTATGATGAAATACCAGTTCTTGTTTTATATATCTGTGTGGGCTTCAAACGTTTTGGTCTCTGAATGACAAGAGCACTCTGATCCGGAATGAACCTGGAATTCCACTCGGCCTTTATCTGGAAATGCACTCAGCAATGCAATGAAGGTACGAGGGTGTAAATAGGGAATTTATAAACTCTAATTAACAGGTACATTCAGGGATCCTCTACAAATTGTCCTGCTACAGGTTTCCAAGGAGCAGAGATGCTATGATCAGGACAACATGGCATTTAACAAACAATGCAGTACATAAACACTTTTAACAACTCGGCTATTGCTGCAACAATTCTCCAGATCACCACTAGAGGTCACTGTCTCTTAGCAACGGATAGCAAATCTCCATGGTTACTGTAACACCTGTTTAACGTTTGTTTAACCTAGTTACGTGTTTAGATCATGTCAATCGACGTTTCAACTTCTGCATACTTGTATTTTGAAATGTTTCTGAACGCTTTGTATAAACTATTTTTAAAAAACTTTTTTTTTAAGTTTGAAACTTTTTAAAGGGTTTTAATGCTCTTTTCTATTGTAGGCTACATGTTTCAAACAGCTTATGGGATGCCACTAATTTGCTTATATGTAAAGCGGGTGACTATCACGCAGATAGTAGATGTGTTGAGTTTATGAAATGCGACTCTGTTTTAGAACTTGATACATAAACCCACAAAGAAACCAGCGCCTCATCTATTAAATGAGTATATACTAAATCTGTAATGTTTATATATTTAAAATCAATGTGTATATACTATGACTAATGTGTCATATTAAATCAATTTAACATTACGGTAACCATAAAACCTTTATAAATATATTTATTCTTATATTTATTTATATTATTGTCCTTTTGAGAAGATGGCGTGCAAACAATAATACACCCATTTTATTATTTTACCAAACATTTGGATTTTAACCAAAGATATAACCTAATGTTATGTGACCACCTTATATTCAATAGAAGTTTTGTGTCTATATGTCCTACAGTTAACATTTGGCTCTGTGAGAGGTTATAGGTTTACGGGTATTATTCATACACAGACACAACACAGTGTTGTTAGTTTTGCTGTTGTGATAGTTTTTCATTTCTTTTACGTAGGTTTTGTATACATTTATATACATGTCTATTCCAAAGCGGTTCCTCGCATGCGGCTACACATAATCCCAGCTGCAGTGCTGATAAACAACCAGCAGGTGGAGCCTCTTTGGAACCTTAACCAAAAGTGTCTCTTTTTAAAAGCTGCAGTCTGCAACTTTCTCCTCTTTACCAAACATAAAAAGTTTCTGATGCGTAATATAGTCGGTATGCTGTGCCTCTTACCCACCGTCATGGCAAAAACACACATTTTCAGGCTCACAAAACTTATTACTTTTACATTTTTTCCTGTAGCTATTGTGACATAACTTCCATCATACCAAACAGCTCCCACTACTGTTTCAAAGTGCCGCACTTCAATGCGTGTAAGTGCGTGTCTATGTGACTCTTTTGAAAGCATGAACCAGGCTCAGCGGTTCGGTGCATTCCACTCATGGGAGGATTCCCTCTCGAGTGTGAGAGGGTGTTGGCAACCAACGAAAACCTTTGTTGTTAGGGCAACACGGGGAGGACATGCAAAGAAGTAGATTTGTGTAGCAATGTACATCAATGATAGAAGTGCTGATGTGGAATAAATGGAAAATGGACGTATTGTACCGTTCCTCAAACTTCCCTTAAAATCTGAGGAAGTTCAGTAGATACCAAAACTGGCAGCTGTGGGGACTCTGTCTCCATGCAACGTGATCACATGATGTTTACGCACACATATAGCTTTGCTGTTAATGCCTCAAATCTATTCCACAGTCTAACCATCAAAAAAGCTCCCAAATTCATGGAACAAAGCCTGGGATTGTAGCCCCTCCTTTTGTGACTTCACAGAGAACAAACAAACAGCTCTCAGCTTCATAATTTCTGGTCATGCAACATTTTTTTGCATACGCAGTCAAAGCAAATGATTCAGCGAACGAATTAAACATGCTCATGCATACACCCACATATTCATACAAGAGCAGATGATATTGCACAGGGATGCAATGCAGTGAGCAATGCATTTGAAACATAGCATGCAAGCTGCATGCGGGTGGAAGCAAGTCTTGTGTTGTGCATTCATACAAAAGTACAAACCCAAACCAAATTAAAATTTTATGATTGACCTAGCAGCTTAAAACCATATAAACAATATAAATTTACCATTGGGGATTGGGTTAAGGTAAGAAGATGAATGTATTTTGAACATTGATCTGTCATGCGTTTGTTCATAACTAATTTGTTCCTTTTTAACTCAAAAATGTTACGGCTTGCAGCTTTCGAAGTATGTGCATTGAAAACCATTTTTTGAACCTCTTACCTGGATTCACCTGAATATTACGTAACGTTGCTTGGGCTCTCTATTGATTTTAAATAACGTCACACTTGGTCGGATCTTCATTGGCTTTGCAAGCGTCAATCACCGTGAATCTCCGCCCTGTTTGTGCTCACCTCACGGCGGAACTCAAAACACTGTAAGAGGATCCAACCTGCGCTAAAAGCCGTAAACTTAAAACCTGTGGCTGCCTCCACCTTCCGTTTTACGCTCGGATTACAGCGGCGCGTCACGGACATGTTCTAGATAACCTTCCCCGAAGACAAGTTACCTAATATCGGACTCGGGCAGGTAGAGGAAAGGGGATGGTGGTGAGCCGGGTGACGGTCACTAGGTCCAAAGTATGTGCTGATAAGGCGTTTTGAAAAGCGGACCATCGGCGACACGACGAGCGGCCGCGCCACGCTGTCACTCTGAACTTGGCAACAGCGGTAGGCACCGAGTTCCCACTTTTACGCACGGATAGAAAATGTACACATGCGTTTTTATTGTGAAAAAAGGCATTGCGTGTTGTAGTTTTGGAGTAAAATGATTAGATTTTGGTGATGGTGAATTTATTTAAAACCAGGCCTGATGGAAAGCAAACTGTCTGGTTGTACATCATAACATGAGATGAATAAGAAGTGTGTGTTTTGATCGTAATATCCAGTATTAAGTTGATTGGCCATCAGACATCTGAAACGTTTTGAGTGCTGTGTGTTTTCATAGAAACCTTAAAATAATCTTTATTTCCTCTTTTATCTTTAGTTTGGACAGACTGACTCATCGATGTGTCACAGTATATAGTTAGGCAAACGATGGACCTATACACAGTTTTTCCCTTTACTGAATGTATTTCTCTTTCTCTGTTTAAACATTACAGCTTGTTTTTTTGAGAGGTTAAAGTTGATTGAAGATTTTGTAAAGGATAATTCATAACATTATCGGAGCATCTCGTTGCTATGGTAACGGAAATGCTCAGCCCCGCGTCGCTTTGAAACTTTCCGATCGCATCACAGATATAAATGTTGTGTTTTATTCTGTAATGTTTTGTTCTGTAATGTCTTTTAGTAACTTTATTTTTTAACTTTTTTGTTTATTCATTTTGTTATAGAAAACACTGAGCGTCGTCAAGCGTTGTTCCTCTTTATTTCTGTCGTCATGTTTGTGGTGTAAAATGAAGAGTTAGGTGTTTTTGATGGGAAGTTACTTATGAGCTGAACACGTTTCTCACAAATGTAATTATGTACAACCCTTACACCAAAAATAAATTGTTGTGTGTTAGTTCATAAAGGCCATACTTTAAAAAAAAACTCAAGCCAGGGTGACTTTATTTTACAGTTGAAAGTTACAACAGATGTCATTTGAAGAAAAGAAGCTAATGGTTTTACAACATTCGTGAAGGGTCGTATTTTTTGGTGCCTGTTTCCATGTTGGTCTTTATAACATACAATGAAACTGTAGGTTACACCGTCCCCTGACTAACCAATACACTTGATTTTATAAGCTTTTATTGCCCATGTGGCATTATTCTCACTAAAGTGGAATAGGTGATGATATTTTCACAGATAACATCTTTTGAAGACCTCACGAGTTTTCATTGATATTTTCATGATTAATTCACTGAATTTCACTCACTTTTGGACCCTTGCCCACAATAAACTTCATTATCCATTAAGGTCAAATCGAATAACCTTTATTTCATTTACTGTGTTTTGTAATGAGTTTAGATTTGTCCTGTTTGCTTCAGTGCTGTTGATCTCACAGCACAGCCCTCAAGTCTTCAGTTCATTTAAAGCTGTGACTAAGTTACACAGTGATTAATGATTGACAGATACTATGTAGGGCCGGTCCTGATATTTTTTGTATTTGTGTGTGTACATTAGTACATACACCCACGTTCTGTGTTTTCACAAAGGTCAGTATAAACGTATCAGTTTTCCATTCAAATGAGCAGGTTCCGTTTTTTGGGAATAACTACCACTGTTTAAACTGTTTTGGCCTTCCTGTGTTTACATTAAAGAGTTACTCACCCTTGTAAGAAAAGACAATCTGTGCTCAATGTCATACATGCACAGTTTATCATGTTTACAATGTCATACAGCCTCTATAACAGGAAGCAGGACTCAGGCCACAGTGGCATTCAAAAATGGATTGAAAATATGATGAGGCGTGTACAAGTTCATTACAAAATAGTTGCTATTATGCACATTCATTGATATTACAACAGGAACCCCCTTACACTCAATATTCATCTTTGGTGTTTGGCCCATAACTTTTCCTGCACCGTTTATGCTACAGTCATCAATTATATCTTGCATTAGTTTGTTGATGTGAGGTGTGCTATTATCTTTTGTGATGACTTAATCGGTCTTCATAGCAACGCCCTGGCAACCACCCAACAGAACACCCTATTTGTTTTGCATGGGCAAGTACCAGTTACATTTTATTCAGCAAATCTAGTTGTGATTATTAGTATCAACAGAACTTTCTTTTCATTTCTTGAACATGTTTTTTATCAACTTTCTGTCATCACTAGTTTATGAAGCAATGAGCAACTGAGGCTGTTTTACAGTTTATCCCACTTTTGTGTCATGCCTGACCCAATGCAGAAATAACTGGTGTAAAATCACTATAGTTCACAGTTTCTTGTGGTTCTAGTGTTTGTATTCTGTGACTGTATTTTAAAGATGCTCTCAGCATTTAAACAGGAAAGAAAAGGGTTAAAGGAAAACCCCGTGTTTTATTAGCACATCCTCCTGCCTCTGTTTTAAAAAATGCCTCGCAGAGAGAAACCGTAGAGTGTGTGTCAGCTCAGGGTACAAAATGGCTTTCATTTACGTTTGAAGACCCTCATAAAAAAAAAAACTACAATATTTTGCTAAAGCATTTTTAGGACTGTGTTTAACACCTCAGATTTAGTGACTGTTTAGCATAACTGTAAGCAACTTAAAGTGTATATTCATAACCTTGTATGCGGGGCAGTGCCGGCTGAAATGTTTAGGGTGTGCACAACCTGGGGGTCGCTAAACCACAGGAATTCATTTTTCACCAGCATGAATTCACACGTTCACGCCTGTATAGCTCAGTTCAGCAGAGTCAGGCATGTCCGGCTCTGCCACGAAAACAAAGACCGGACTGTATTTTGGAAACCATGAGCTGGTTGTTATTAGTATTTACACACGTTTTCAAACACACATGAATTACAGGGAACTGAGAAAGTGACCCTGTTGAATGCTTGGAAACAGTGTGTGTATATGTGCAGAATAACAACATGTTTAGCTCAAAGCCAGAGCAGCTCACGTATACAAGCAGAGCTTTTGTTTCTGTTCAGCACAGTTTTACTTTGGTGATTCATATCATAAGAATGACCTGAGCATTAGTAGCCTAAAGGGTCTCTCTCTCTTTTTCTCTCTCTCTCTCTCTCTCACTCATGCACTCCCTCTTTTAAAACTTTACAGGTTTTAAAAGTAAAGTTTTACAGTGCATGTAAACTTTGCATACATGTTGTACACCCACGTGTGTGTGGCCGGGTGTAGACACGCGATAAAGCCATTTTTAGAGGTTTGTGGTAACTCGGATTTTGAAACAGCTTGCCGGATGTTATGTTTGAGTTTGATAAGTTTACTGTATGAGAAGAACAGCCTGCCCTTGACTTTGGATTTTGAAAGCTCTACAGTTAAGGATTGTAAAAGTTTGTGACTGCGTGAATACATAAGATTTTACATTTGAAAAAACGTTTGAAGCTATTATGTCATGATGTTGGCTCACAAATTAACCACTTTGGTAGTCTGGGCAACACAAATGTCATCCGTCTATCCACTGTGAGTGTGTTAAGAGATCAGATCAATTTCAGACTATTTCTTGATTTTCTCTCAAATATAAAAACTACTTTTTTACACAAACACAGATTGAAATTCTGTCGTTCTGTCAGTGTTGCAGAAAAAGCCATGCAACACCTTTGTATTGTTGCATTATGCAAAGAAACCTTGCAGCCCACGTTTTTAAAATGACTTCAGCTCGCTTTGAAGTGTCATTTGTAAAGGTCACAAGGTGTCATAAATAGTTACGAATCTGTTCCTCATAGGATAAGAGCACAAGTCTCATGAATAATCGGGCTATGAGACACTGCTGATGTTAGTCACATCCAGTAATATTTACTCATAGTTGACTTCAAACCAAGAAGCAGAAAATAGTCCCAAAATCCCCTCTATTAATAAAACGCAACTATTTTCCTTGTTTAAAAATGATGGTTGGTTACGTTGTCTTTCATCATATGCAATACATGCACATCTGTTAACATCTTCAAAAACTTCATGTTACTGTT
>JAZGTK010019630.1:0-11310 GCA_036877625.1 Ambastaia sidthimunki
ACACTCACAGACACACTCACAGACACACACACTCACAGACACACACAGACACACACACAAAGACACACACACACACACAGGAACACGTCATTCAGGTAAACACAAAAGGCATGTTGTAATTACGGATGTTGGTTTAAATATTTCATGGAACACCATTAAAAAGTTTGACCGCAAAATGGTTTTGTTACCGAACTTCAAAGTAGCGAAGCTAAAGCACATTTTCAGTGGTCGTCTTGGATAGGCAGGTCAAAGCGGTTTCACTACTCTTCGGAAAGCTGAGTACTTCCTCGCCAGCTGTTCTTGATTTTGTCCACATTGTTGTGGTTCTCTCGTCCCCCTCCTGTCCCACCTCACACACATTACATTGAGTTTGCTCCACCTGACTGTTCTGATGTGCTCAGGGGTTTTTAACATGTCTCCAGTGGATTCTGAGCACATTAGAACAGCTGCCCAAAAGGCAGCAACGTTTGCTAATGTCTGAAAATAAAAGCACCTTCTAACCAGGGCCACACATAATGTCTGCAGAGTGCAGCAGAAAGACTTGTGGATTTCCACAGAATTTGAAACTTTGTCACTGACGAAGATCTGCACATGCCCCACTGCTTTTGTGTTCATTTATTTAACATTTAGTCCAATTCGCTGTATGAATTGTCACTTGATAGTGTGGTGGCATCATCTATATTTGGATGTAGCTTTAGCATCAAATAGTGGAATAGTGTAAAACTATATGTTTATAATTAGAACATAGTAATTTAAGCATTGCCATTAATTTAGTTTAGTGCATTAATTGATGTCTGGCATTTAGCTGTTCTAATGTATAATTAATTAATTTAATTTACGTGTCAGCATCGTGAGAGGACAACAGCTGATCACTATTGTGTTCCTCCTCAGCAAAATTCAATTCCACCATCAGGTTTTCTACCAACAGCTAACAGCTGGTAAAGGCCCAAGCTGGCCTATCAAAAACCAGGAAGTAACCAACTTGCTTGTTTTTTTTTACCTGGATTTAACGTTTTATCATATTTAAATCTATTCCAAAAATTTTAATTCCAATCCTAAACCTGACGGAAATGCTATCTGGCCCTATTTCTGAAGATCTGGACGTTGATTTCACAATTGGCTCTTTTCTCAGACTAATACAAACAGGCTTTTATGGGGAGTGAGCTTATGCCGATGTTCTTACAGACGATAAACCTTCTCCACTTTACCCAGAGCAGCTTTAAAATGACTGCATTACATCACAATCAGGAAATACAGACAGACAGACTGACAGGAAGACAGACAATGTAACATTCCCAGCATATTTTCAGAAAAACATAATGAACATAATGCTGCTCCTGCAGTTCCTCAGGACTTCGATGTCATCAAAAGTTCAACTCCTCAAGCACTCTTAGCTTCATGTCAATGCCCTCACTGATGATGCAACATCTGTGCTTTTCTTATTAGTGGAACGTCAGCTACAAGCACTAACCTGTTGCAACACGCATCACAGTTTTATCAAACGTTCATTCTTTACCGTTGTGGTAAAAATTTGGAAATGCTGAAATGATGGAAAGGTCAAACAGCATTTACTTTCATGCATTCAAAATATTCATAATTTCATAAATAATTTCTCAGAATTCACTGGCTCATACTTAAACAACAGCAGGATTCAGTTCTGTACACAATCAATGTGCCAGTAAATAAAAACATTTGATGTACAATTCTTTTGAACATAACCCTCAACTGAAAGCTTTCTTTGTGTGCAAATAATACATCTTTTCTTTCAGATATAATCTTCTGTTAGTTTGGTTCTAACATATAAAAACTTTACACAGGAAGCTGTTGTTTAATGACACCCCTATTTATTTTATTGTTAAACATTATGGGCCTTAGAATGAGATCAGGTGGATTATTTTCAGTTTATTACTTGTTCAAGAACTAGATTTGCATCCTTATGTGTTGTAAAAGCAGCAATTTTCTGAGGTATTATAAGTTTCAGCCCATTTTAGGGTCAAACAACAAGACATTCAAACATAACTCAACCTTTTTAGGCCTTTTAAACGTCTTTCCCTGAGCAGAGCCGTTCTAACAGAGCCGTTCAAACTGCAACCAATGCCACAAGTCAGTCAACAAGCTAATATGGATATTGACTATGTGGAATTGGAGCGGACAGAAATGACATCAACCAAGACAACAGACGTACGCTTGCGAGTCAACCGGCCATTCATGACGAGTCAAATTCAATTTTCACGCCTATCAGTCTCAGCCCCACATTAGCTACAGCACTTCTGTTCCATATTTGCCTTGCTTGTACTACAGAACATCCATCCACAGCTTCTAGACTGGGCGGAGTCAAACAATGGTTTAGCAAAAGACCATGACAGAATTATGTATGCACTTACTCAGATGAGGTCAGTGGATTAAGGCTTGTTAAATTATTGCATGTGTTTCTGACAGGGAACAGGTGTGCCTCAGGTAAAATATTTGGTACTGACAATTCAGTGTGTGTAGAAAGATAAATGGGGTTGCAGTTCCTTTATACTCAGGGTGATGGGTCTGTACAAATCCCTGAATCTGACTGGGAGCAACAGTAAAATAATGCTAACCACAGCCAGCACCACCAATGAGAGAACTCACTTTCTGTAAGAAGGTCTTCTGTGGCAATGTCTCGGTGTGCATTTTAACACAGGAAGCTGTGTATAAAGGAAACAGGAATGTAATACTTCAATGCAGTGATGCAACTTTTTAGCATCTGGCCAAAGCGGCAGCACAAATTTTCCCAGTCCAGATCTCTTTCACTCTACCTCCTTTCACTGTCACACACTATTTTTGTTTTCTGTGCTTTTTCCCTCTCCTTTGCTTCTGACTTCATTTACATGAACTGGCTGACGTTTATTTCTGGGGGCCTTCACACAGCACAATTCCCAGCAAATCCGAGCAGCCTGCCAGCTCCAGAGTTCTTGAATGGGAAGGAGAGCGCCTCATCCACAGTCGTCATGGGTTACGATGCGCGCTCCAGATCGCTTAAGTTGTCAGACAAGGCCAGGGTCAGATTACACCCCTGCTTAGGAATTTGCCCCCCACCTACCTCTTCACAACACAGATACTTAGTCAGACTTTGAAAAGAAACCAATACAATGCCATTTCCATTAGAGTTTGCCAAAGATGGGGAACAAAAGGTCCTAGTTAATAGGGCTGTTCTGGATAACTGTTTTGTGGTGCATTTAATGCTGCCAACTTTAATGCACCCTAACATACACAGACCCATTTTGTTAAACAAGCAATTGCATTCATCTACAAATTCTAGAAATTAACTTTTTTTTCTGGGATGACAAAACGAGATCAAAGCAAAGCATAAAAATAACTTTAACTCTACTCAACCAGTCTTTTCTTTTTAACATGGATATCATGCACTGCAGTTTGATATACCGGGTATCCAACCACTAAATAAGACTACGTTCCATTTCCATTTGTGAGTTTAACCCTGGACTAAAGATAATGAGGTCTTATCCAACTGTACTGTCTGTCTGTGATAATGACAGCAAATACTTGAGGTCACAAACACAAATGCCATGTTTTCCTTATGCCATCTTGATATTTCTCCTCTCTTAATGCAAATGACTGACCGTCCCTCATGAATCTAAACAATTCTCAGCACAGGTCATGCTTGTGGAAATTTACTAGGCTTGTAGAACTGCATAATTTATGTGTGTTGGGACTTAGTGACTCTACTGTACTCAATGGCAGCTACTGATTACAGTTCAGCTACAGAAGTTTACAGTAGGAAGTGACATAATTAGTTGTTGGTTGTGGATGTGTACCATAGCGCTAAGGCCTGAAATATACTCTGCGCATTTTCAAGCAATTTTCTATCTTGTTGCATTGTGAAGGCTATGTGACATGTGCTTGCATTGCATTATAAATCATGCTATGTCATTATAAACCAAAATGTGTGCTAAGGTCATCCATTCATTGGACAGAAATTCTCAAGAAGGAAAAACAGGAAGTTCGAAAACAGCGTAATCATGGATTTTTTTCGTAGTGCAATTGTTATTATTTTACTGATTTTCTGTTATCAGCTACAAACGCAATATGAAGACACTGATGATGTTGTAAGGAGGATTTTGCGAAGAGGAAGAAGTGCTGCACGGCGGTTCCGGCGGAGAGAGCAATGCTCTTATAGGTGCATACCATGGCATACTGACAGCGGCACTGCGCAGAAGACGGACTAGGTATAAATAAAGCGAAAGTGAAACTTAACAAAAACAGTGCTCATAGGAAAGCAGGCTTTCGCATGCGTCAACTCCACTTATGGGAGCCTGTTAACTCAAAATGCACTGTGCTTTTTGCAATTGGGTCGGATCGAGGTCGTATTATATTCACACCTTAAACGAACCGTATCGGAGTTTGTTTGGAACCGAACCGAGACCACCTCTTCAGCTGGGTCTCGGTTCGGTTGTTTGGTGTGCACCAGAGTGCGATTGCTGTATTCACACCTGCCCAAAAGATCCGCACCAAAGGGGGAAACGAACTTGAGTTTGTTTCAATCGAACTAAACAAGACAGTATATACACAATACACCCTTAAATACCAAAATATCTGAATGTAACTCAATTGTACTGTACCACGATAGAGAAAGAATGTATGTCAGATATAAATGACTCCACCGCACACTTTCAATGTTTTAGCCAAACATTTGCATACTTGCGTTTTATAGGCCTGCACTGTTTTAAATACACCACTCTACAGTACATGCTGGTCGTAATAATGCAGTCTGACCACGCATCAGATCGTGCCATTTCCTATGGCAATAAATGTTTGGGTCTAAATGCATAACATCCAAGAAGAATATCATAGTAGACATAGATGAGTTTTCTGTTTAGTTTGGGGCTGCCTGACTCTGGCCGGGACCTCTAATGATTTCAGAAGCGTGGCTTCAGCCATGTAAACAGATTGTGTGGCCTGTAAACTCTGCTTTTCCTGTTATCTGCTGCTAGTCGAACATTTGCATGCTTTGCGCCTCATTTTCTGCTCCAAACGCAGCGTGATAAAGAAATGGTGAGGGGGACAGTCACACACATGCACATAGAGCAAACAGAGCAGCCCCTTAGTGAACGACACATCAATACACACAAGTCTATGTTTAAAAAGAACATTTACTGACGTTTTCTATATGTACAGCAGTGTTTAACTTGAATAAGAGCAGTAACAAGAAACATTGTCCTCGATTATTAAGCTGATTATATAGTACACTCACCACATAACACATACAAACAACATTCTGCAAAGCCAGTTGTACTTTAAAGAAACTCCTTTGGATATTACGGGAAGTCTGAAAAAAACAAATAAGCACATGCAAAAAAACTAGCCATCTGCGAATTAAATTCAAATTCGAGAAACGTTCTACATCATTTGTCTGTATTCAGTTAGATCAGTGACAGGGGAGGCTGCAAAGGTTACTGGCCTAGGGAAAAACTTTCTGTTTAACAACATGGTGAGGTACACTTGTCAAAACCTGGTCATTTATTCTTAACTCCAGGCTTAGGGCAAAGGAGCACAGTCAGGAAATGAACATGCAGTCCTGTGCCTCCAAGGACACATGAGAATTTGGGTAATTATTGAGGCCAATCGTGCTTAACATTTGTGAAAGATATGGCTAACAGGGTTTGCTGCCTCCATATTTTGTTATTTGGGTTGAACAATGTTATACCTCAGCTCTAAAGAATCACAACGAATGGCAGGAAGATCACAACAAACTTTAAGAAGCAAAAGCTCTTAACTCTTTAACTTGCAGACGAGACTGAGAGTCACAATCAGTTCACGTTCTCAGCAAGAAGTGTAAATTGTAAATAAAATGTCCTATATATCATCACAAATGTTACATTCTTATTGAAACAGAGAGACAGAAAGAACTATACTGTACAACATGCTCTTTCAAAACAGAGGAACCATGGTACAACTACCCTGTCTGGTACTCAACTGTACCAATACTGAGAATGTACTGCTTATAAATAGCCAGCAGTATACTAAATGCATTTTAGTGCACTGGTCATTTACAACTTCATTCTTTCTCCCAAATGTGTTGTTCAAAACAAAATAAGAGAAACAAGCTACTGGAAGACAAAACTCATTTGTCCTTCGCAAGACCCATCAGGATTCCATTATAATTTTCCATGATGCATACTTGAGGGAATCAAGCAGCTTTGCCCTGATAGTGTTAAAGAGCATTCAGCTAAATGTTTGTGTCTAAACTGCTTACTTGAGCGGTCTAAAGTGAACAATTAAAAACATTATCCTCTCTTAAGCCAGATCAATAAAGTTATCTGTAATGTCGTTTGACAATCGCATCCTTAGCCTTACAAAAAATGCATATCGAATTACTCCGGTTTCGTTCTTAACATATCGAGACATTAACACCTAAACCAAAGTTAAGGATGGTGGCCTCACAAGGCCTTTAATAAAAATCCCTGTGTAGGAAGCAGCAGTTATTGTGGTTTCCACATCGCCTTAATCGAGGCTGAACCGTTTTCGCAACTAATCGCGGACCTACCGCATTTATACTCGCTGGTAGTTGTGAGTGTTTGTGGTAATCGACGGTGAATTAAGCAGTGTGGCGGTGACCAGCTGTACCATATCTGCCATTTCCTTATACATAGCTCACGTCATACCTCTGGCAGAAAATGTATCACATACCAGCAGATATGCGGTTTGCTGATGTTAAATAAATAAGCGTGTAGGTGTGCACGCTGTAATAAATACGCGCAAACGAACCATAAACGGTCGCCGTCTTTTTTAAATCACGACTCGGTGAAACGGATGTGGGAGGCTGATGTTTTCTGGTGTTCGCTTAAGGGTCAACCATAACACGTACCAACTGTCAAACGATACAATGTTACACTGTACGGCATTGTGACGCCGGCTTTAATCTGCCGGTTACAAATGAAAGATCCGCTGGAGATCTTTTTGGAAACAATGTTGCGGATCGTGATAGACAAACGATCACACGGCATATGTTCATCACTCGTTTCAGTGCGAGATTACATCATCAAGAGGTGCACGGCAGCGGTTTCATGGCTTTTCTTGTATGTATCGGTGTCTGTTCAAGCGAACTGCATACGACTGAAACGTAATAATAACAAACACAAAACATTCATTTGTCTAACTTACCTTCTCTTGCCTTTAGGAGTACCGTGTTGGCAACAATATTCTCCAGCTCCATTAAAATTTACTATGATATTGCCGTGGAAGCCGAAGAGTAGACAGAGCTCCTTGCTCCTCCCAGCCGAATTTGCTATTTTCCGTCCGTATAAAAATATTTTAATCAAAATCTCGGCATTTTAAACCACTAGCGCATGTATACATAACCAATAAGACTGTTCGCTGAGATACGAGCGTGGTTTTTGTAGTTTGCGCCACAAACGCGTAGGGAAGGCATTGCCTATTCAAAAAACGTTGTCGAACCACTGGCGACAGGTCTAAGTAAAAAGAACATGCCAAAGCGTTCAGCAAAGCGAACAGGCGGGTGAGATAGCAGGCCAGGGTCTACATCCTTTAAGGGTGATCGGCCGAAAACGGTAACGTACGGTCGATCACAGCCACACGGATGAGTTGTTGAAGTGCCCCTGACTACAGGCTGTCACTGGCAGCGTGCTCCCTCTCTCGGTGCGTAATTGAAGCAGGGCTGGGTTTCTTTTTCCAGTTGTAATTTTTGGCTTGCCCCCAAGCGGCTTTCCCCGTGGCTCCGTTCAGATTTCCAGCAAGTGCCACAATAGATAGGTGCTCAAATGGCATAATAATGCGACATAATACATCTGAGAGCGATTATAACGGTAAATCGAGATCATCTTTAGCGGTTGTCATGTTGCCTTGTCATTTCTATTCAACAAGCGTTTGGAAGGGGCGTGTTTAAATGCAGCTGTGACGCACGGGCCTTGAAGAACAAGCATGCATGGCTGTCAAAGGATATTTGATAGCAGTACATTCAAGCCGCTCCCGCTCATTCACTGGGAACTGGCTACAGTCATTGAAAACGGGATTGCATGTCAAAGCCAATAAATTGCAAAAAAAGAGCTGTTTTTCTATTTAATGACGAGACTTACTAATCCTCACTTTGTGGAACGTTAACATGGCACTTACAAGTTTTGTGTACTTCGGGTATTGGAGTCACCTTTGGGCAAATCTTTGATAATTCAGAGTGTTTAATAAGTGTGCATTAATTTTGTATTCACCTTAGGGTGTACTAGTCTAATAGTAAGTTTGTTGTAGCTGTATTTAAAAAAATGAAATAAAAATACTAAACATCAATATATATTGTCATTGTACCATTGAATATTTAGGATATTAATATAACCCATTTAGAAGATTTAAGTATGTAATATTTAGTGATATTTGGTGATAACCACTTGTTTTTTCATTTATATGAACTATAATTTTGATTAAATTGGGCTATATTCGAGTGAAAAAACATTGTTATTATAGTCTAATGTTAATTGTGTGGATACGCCCTGTAGTCCTCTTGGTATGTGTGAAAAGAATGTTTTCAAACACAAATATCTTCATCAGTATAAAATAGGTTTAATAGAACAAAAATATTTCAGTGTTATTTCATGTAATTTTACATAGCATACCAACTTAACCATACCATTATATCAATAGCATTGTAAACACTGAAAATAACTATGTATTCCATTACTGTTGCTTACAAATTTTAAAGTAAAAGCCAACAGGCCAAGTGCTTCAGTTTGGTCCATCATCTATTCCATTATAGCATCAGCCATACAAAGAAACAAAGATGGGCAATTTCAACTAGTGAAACTAAATTTGAAGTCACAACCTTGTGTGACTCATTCCTCTATCAAACATTCATGACATGAGACAGTCGTGACAAACATGACAGACCATTTCAAACCAAACTTAACCATTCAATAAAAGAGAAATAAAACCATCAAATAAAGCTACACTTGAAGTTTCAGAAATCATCTAATGTGTCAGCTTTGGGGATTGATAAGCCCCGTTCTTTCACTGCCTGTAGCTTCAGTCTTTCAGACTCTTGCTTGGCTTGCTGTTCTGTCCTCTGTTCTTCCAGAATTTCTTCAATGGAAACTCTCTGGAGAATTTGATCACATTCTTTATCCAAATCCTAAAAAAAAAAGTTGTCTATCATACATCACATGTCTTACAAATGAACATATTCTGCAGGATATATCAAGGCAGCAGGATAATGGCCACCTGTACTTACTACTTCACCAAGCAAAACAACATTTTCGCCTCTGACGACGAATATCCCACGAGGAATGTCACCAAACTTTTTACCTACATGGATACGTTCAACTGTTTGATGCAAAACTAAATTGGCTGTGAAGAAAAAATTAGTGTTCAGTGTTAAAATCTGAAACCCAAATTAATTTCCCAGAAAAAATTTGAAACATGTATGTTGGATATAAAATGCTCAGTTTTTAAATATTAATATAATTTAAGTTGATTTAACAAAATTAAAGTATTATTGTATTAAATATCATGCATCACATTTTTTTGCAAACTAATACAACTCAGTTTTCTTCAATATTGTGCAGCCCTAATGGTAGCAGAATTACTTGTAAAATAAATTTTCTAGAGTCTACTGAAAAGTTTACTGATGTGAATAAAATATTAAAATATATTTAACATAATATGTAACATAAAACACTTGTTTTGCAAACTTGGTGTATTACTGAGAAGTGTCTGTGTATTTGGTAAATTGTCAAACTAATAACGTTAGATTGAACACAAAGATAAGTCCACAAAACTTAGCTGCTATAGAACAAAATTTATTGTGAAAAACCGCTATATAGAAAATACATTTGGGGGTGCTTGCAAAATGACAAAGTCAGACCTACATACCAAACTGATCTATACTTCTGAGGATCCCAATCAACGTTCTTCCATCGCGAAGGAGAACAAGATGTTTTTCTGTAAAGTTATATAAAATAAAGCTCCGTTAGTCAAATAGACACCGTTTAATTATTTGACATTGTTAAGCTCTAGATCTCATTTCATATAACACGAACGCCTGTGTGTTGAGGCCACAATTATTTGCGCTAACTCTGCTTAATTCGTCAAACCAGACGGCTTTGCTGGACAGTAGCCAACAGGCTAGCTTTTCTATTTTTAGCTAAAACACGTACCGCCGACGTGACTTTTATGCATGCCCAAAAAGCCTGTATGGCAAACATCTTCACACAACGCCAACTATGTGTCTCCTTAGGGTGCATGAACTGATATTCAAATAAACCTAATTCTGTTGCAATAAACTTACTATCAATATCCTCGATGAGGCTCGCAGTCCCTGGCATGTAATTCATTTTGCTGACATTTGGAAGTTTTTATTAAACGTAAATTATCAAGCCATGAACCATTTCAAATGAGTATCCTTATTCCACAGGATGTAACAACACAATTGCTTCCGGTTCATTTTAACACTTTAAACGCTTGTTAATATTTGGCGCAAAGAGTTACAGGACGATCAAGCAAAGATTCAGTATTTTTAAACGATTTAAACGGCAACTGATCTTAAGTTATTTCTCTGTTTATTTAAATTAAATTTCATAAGTTTCCAAAAGCAAGACCAAGCCCAATTACAGCTGTGACGTAAGGTGGCGTCACCGCTCCTGCTCGTATCCTATTGGACAGTGGAGCTGTCAGTCCTTCGGCTGGCAAGCTGTGCTGAATGACAGCGCCGTGCCATAGCTTCGTATGAACGAGTCTAAATGGGAAACGTGTCCAGTTGACGCCCTGCATTTATAGCATTATGTAAAACAGAGGCAGACCTGATAAGTAAAGGGTTTGAATAGAAGGTCTTTTTCTTTTAAAATCAGCTTAAGAAGGCCAGAGTTAGTGATTTGGCCGCGAATGGCATTCGACTCAGTTGGCAGCGACAGAGGCGGAGGTGAGGCTGCGTGGATGATGCATCAGCATATGCAGTCCGATCCAAAGTCTTCCTGGCCTTCAGGCTACAACTCAGAAAACAACAACTGGAATAACGGCATGGTGAGTGTTTGCACATTGGATACTGGGGGCGACCGCTAGAGAAATGAGTGCGAAAGCTGTTACAGTAATTATAAATGTGCTTGGAGCGGACTGACTCAACAGTATGGCCCGCGGGTTGTGTTAGTAAGCGTCAGACAAAACACATGCTGGCGGTCTGTGCTTGTGTTTCCAGCAGCAGTTTTGTTTACTACAGTAATTACGTATAGCTGATGTGGAAGTATTTAAATTTGAGTATTAAAAACTTCCTGGGTTTAAATGTCTTGCTTAAGGGCAAAATGTTGATAAACCAGGACTGTGGACTCA
>JAZGTK010019631.1:0-11310 GCA_036877625.1 Ambastaia sidthimunki
GAGTCTTTATTCACTGACATGAGATTTTCAGCCCTTTAAACATTAGCGTTTAACATACAGTATATATAGCAGGAAAAACAATCCTCATTGCTGCCGGTCCTTCTGTTTTCTCTCTCACATCCTTTTGCATGTCGCTTGGTTCTTTAAAACACAAAACAGGCATTTTTTCATGATCAGTAAATTAATTAGTTTTGCTGTTTTCTGTTTTAATTTGTGTCTTAAGCTCATGAAAAGAGCGGAGGAAGGCAAAGAGAAAGACTCTCTGATTGGATTAAAATTTCCTCTCTTTGTAAACATTGTGACCTGAGTTTTTGACGCCCAATTTTTCCAGCTTTTAATGCTTGTTTTCGCACTCTTTCAACACTTGCGTCTTCATAACAAGGGGAGCGAAGATGAAGGCCTCATTTAAAGTTGCCTTTGAGTCTTTGTGTGCCGTATGGGGTATGTTTGCTCTGTTTTGTTCTGCTAAATCCTCTGCCTGTTTGCTCAGTACAGCCCTGAGCGATTAGTAATATTTTGACTGAAGAAGAGCAGTTTTGCCCTCTTTCAGGTTAGTTGAATCTTTTAATTGTGTTTGAGAGTGTGTAAGTTTATGAGTAAAACTGATGTACTTGTACAGTACAGTAAATCATTGTGTTCTTGTCATGAATCATCTACCCACAATCATTCATAGTTAACAAGCAGGAAATACAAAAATAAAATTACAATGACCATCTCTTCCGCTGCTAAAATACCTGTTTCTATACTTTACTGTTACTATAAACTGTAAAAAATTAAATAAAATGATTCTTTCTACATTTTTTTTAACCAAAATCCACAATATTTTAAAATTACAATACAAGACAATACAATACAATAACTACAGTAAATATTATTTAGACTATACATTATTTCAAATGTGTACAATTTTACAATTAATGTGTAAACAACACGGCACTGTGTTGATACTCCTAATGCATATTTGTAATGTTCTAAACCGTAACACTTAAAAATAAAAAGTGAATTCTGAAAATATTAAGTAATTAATTAAATTATCTTACTATCCTAAAATCTGTTTATATTCTTGCAAATGTTACACCTTTTAAAAACTTTAGGATTAGTGTTTGAGGCTTGATTAAGGTCAAAACTCCTGTTGACTTACAGTAGGAACTGTACAACAATGCTCACAAAGTGATCAACAGTGATGATGTCATAGTACGATTTGAATTTTTATCTATCTTACTTCCATGCACCATTTAAAGCCACCTTCATGATACTAGGTTCTGATTATTGTTTGCAATCAAATTGAAGTAAAACGTGTGATGTCAACAGCACATGACGGACTGTTTTATTTAACAGACCCTAAAACTTATGTAAAACTTCAACGCTACACTCTTACTGTCTTTGAAACACTAGTAATAAAATTTGATTTGTAGGAATGCCAATGATAAATTTGCAGACTTTAAACAAGGAAAAATAATGTCTTAACCAAGGCTATTCCGTGTGTGAAATCAGCACTTAATCTAATTGTTCAATAGTGGCATGCTACCAAATCATGTTGTTTTACAAATACTCTGTAAATTACTGTAAAACGACTGAATTGGCTGTACTTGAGCACGATGTCTGAGGTAAATGGCTTAGTTCAGGGCATCTGTATGTTTCAGAATGTGTGTTTCTGGAGAGGGACGGCCTGGAGTGCAGCAGTCAGGTCTGAAAGTAGAAGGCAGACCTGAGGAGAGAGGGTCTATCAGGAGAGAGGGTCTATCAGCCCAGGCATCAACAGAAATCTGAGTGGGGGCCATTAAGCAGAAGGAACAGTAGCGGAGAGGGGGGATGCGACTGGGGGAGAGAGACAGAGAGCAAGAGAAAGAGAGAGAGGCACAGTGAAAGGATTGTTCAGAACAGACTCACTGTCCTTTTAGTCTTATCTGTCACAGCTTCTTTTACAGAAAACCAAGGAGCGAGGGAGAATAAGAAATAAAGGGAAAAGAACCTGATTTCTTCTCCTTTCGTCTCACTCCATTTCTTTCCTCCTGTTTTCTTTTGTCCATTTCTCTTTGCCCTTTTTCTCCTCACTGCCTTCTCAGCCCTTTTTCTCCTCGCTGAGTTGTGTCGTATGTCTCCTCAGCGTTCCAGGTTTAAAGACAACTTAAACTCTGTTGGCAGCATCTGTGGCTTTCTCTTGACTACCACAGAAAATTATGTTGATTCGTGTCCTCAGTTTGTAAAAAAATGCATTTAAACTATTGCACTGATAATAAATGGAAGTATACAGGGCAAGGCATTCCAGAGGGTTTAAGCAGTATTGTGAAATTCAAAATTTCTTTAATACACTTGGGAAATACTTTAGTGTGTTGTCTGAACTGTAAAATTGTCCAATTTATTATTATTAGGCGGGATTACCTTGTCTGAAGAAAATGACTTGATTTTGAGACATTTGGATGTTTTGTATGGGGTCTGAAAGAGAAAGGACGTATTTTCTTTGGTAATCAACAAAATCTCACAGCTGATTTGATAGAGCTTAACATTGGCTTGTAAAGCAAAAGTGTGAAGTTCAAATTATTATTAACCTTCTAGTTTATTTGCTAAGCAACCACCTTTGCAACAAAAAACATAACCCTAAAAATACCCTAGCAACACCTTAAGAACCACTTAGCAACACCCTAGGAACTGCTTGGAACCCTGTAAATGTTAAAAAATGTAAAAATCAGTTGTTTTCCTGTTTTTTTAGCACTACTCATAAAAATCTACATCCTCATGTTCACGTGCCATCTGTGTGTGTACGTACATCAGTCTAGCATGTTCAATGACTGATAGAGAGTGAATGGAAGGGGTTCAGTGTGTGTGTGTGTGTGTGAGGGTGGGGATAATTAGATATCAAAGGCAGGGGTGGGGAGGGAGGCAGAGGTCTTCTCTGATGCTAAAGCACTTATTAATGAGATAGGCCTTATCTGTCCTCCTTGGAGGAATTCTGCCTTTGATCGGCCCCACTTTGGACTTAATACATTTTTGATTGATAGGCGGAGATGACAGAGGGAAGAGGTGAGGAGAGAAAAAGAGAGAGAGGGCAGCACGGTAATGATGGAGATGCGGTTGTTACAGTGCCCTTCATTTGACAGGATAACCAGTGGAATGGCATCATGGGAAGGCATTAATTTTACATCACACAGAGAGAGAGATGTTGAGGTAGACACAGTAGATGACACACAGACCACACAGGAGTTGAACACAGTTGATGGCTAGAAGGGGGAGTTTTGGGAAGTTATCAAAGGTGGGTATGGCAAAAGATAACACGGATGCTCTCAATAACACCATGAGAACTCACACACACATTTCACACATGGAATCACAGGGAGAATGTGTCACCTTCACTTCCTGCAGCCATTAAAGCCACGTGTCTCCACATCGTGTGTCTCTGTCAGAACAAGGAGAACGGGACGATAAAAAAGAAGCAGAGAGAAGAGAAGAATAAAATGAAAACAGCCATAACTGCAAATCTGTAACTGTCTATTACCTACATTTATCAAAATCCAAATTTACACACACACATTCTCACACAAAACACATTCTGCATATGGACAGGATATCATCAGATACTTACATCCACACACACAACACATTCTTCATAAAGGCAGGATATCAATCCACTTGACAAGACATTTCAGGAAGCAAAATCAATCGTTGCAATAACAGTGAAGGGGAGGACAGGTTTAAACAGAACAGACAGAAGCTTAAGCCATTGCACTAAAAGAAATAACATGCTGAGAAGTTAGTTTAACAGTGTGGTTTAACAGGTTTAAAGTTACTTGGCTTATGCAGTTACAGGTGTGCATATGTTGACCTTTTAACAATGGCTTTGAATGTAGTTTATCAATCAGTTTTGGAGCTGGAACTATCAGTTCCATAATAAAGAATGAGCACGCATCAGTAGAGTTTTCACAACACTTAGAGGGCATTTGATATGAATTCTGCAGTGGTCTGCCTCCACAGGTTTGTTTGTAGGTTAATTTTCATGCTCTAATCTTTTTAGTCTGCCCTGAGAGGTCAATATATTTTGAGACTTATTACGTTTGCTCTGAGGAATCAAATTCCAAACCTCAAATCCAAATATGGATCTTTCTGAAAGTCATCTGGAAGTTTCTTATCTGAGGGGGTTTGGCTGCTAAGATTTCCCAGCTATTTTAGAGACTGACTTCACAGATGTATTACAGAGAGACAGACCTGCTAAGTCAGGAAATAAGAGAATGAGCTGGCCAAACAATGTTATTAGTGCATTATTGTTGTTCTGCTTTCTCATTTTAGTTTTTCCACCTCTATTTGCATTTTAATTCAAATAATATGTGTATTTTTATATCAACATTTGTATGTATAATTTATGTATAATATAATGTTTTTAAATCAGTAATTTTCTATCTCAGTATTCCATGTGGTGCTGCTAATGACACAGATATTCCCTCCAATTATTACAGCTCAGGATTGATGATGTCACTGTGTGTGTCTTTTTATTATCTTCCTCAAATTGCCAAAAAAAAAATCAAATTACTTGCAACCTTGTTTGTTTAAGTAATAACAAGGACCAAATTTCTCACCCTCAACAACCTCAATGCAGGGGATAGGGTAAGAGATGGTAAAAGAAATTAAGTAAGAACAGGGGGGTTCAAATCCTATTTCAGCAGCATGAGTGCTACTCTAGAGATGAAGAACAGACAGGAAAAGAGCTATAAAGTATGAGACGACAGCACACACATCACACAGACAGGCCTGCCGCCTGCTCAGAAGATAACACAGCCTGCCTCGCACCTCTCGCACCCTATCAGCACCATCTGTCATCCACCCACCTCCACCTAGACCAGCCACACCTGCTGCTCGGGTTCCAGCCCACCCCATCTCCATCTGAACTGACTGTCATCAACCAGGGAGACAGATCTTCTGAAGAGACTATAGATAATACGGCCCCTCTCATACGGAATGCCTCTGCTGCCACATATTCAGTCTCGTGTGACAGGTGTGCTTGAGTCTCCCTGCGTTTAGGCACTGCTGAGTATATAGAAAATGTTTCACCTTGCATAGAACTTAGAATCAGTACTAGCATTGTTTGTAAACCTGTGGTGCTTTCTTAAACCTAAGTATGTGGTTACAGCCTTGTAAAAGTACCAAATATATTGTGGAAAAACTGAAGGTAAACTCTACATTGCTAAAATGGTTATTTTAAGCCTGTTACATTACGTTTTGGAATTGATATAATTTGAATAAATATTGTCAACTCTGTTGCATTCAAAATGTTTTGGGGTTGAATGTTACAGGGTTGATGGTCAGCGTGCCAGATGTGGTTTACAGGAACATTTGTTTATTAGGTTTGTAATATATATATCAAAACATATCTAATTTGATCATTTTAAAGCTGCTAATATGTGCTCTCAACACAGTTTTGCACGTTGTATCATATTTTATTTCACAAAATTCCACAGATTTTTCCCCACAGTACAGAAAATGTTAAAAGCAATGTGCATGTTTCATCTTACCCTATGACTGACCCACACTCACAATCATAACAAATAATACATGCATATAATGTTTCACATAGTCTGATTCATTAACTATAATCTTGTTTAATGTGCCTTCCAGTATGCAGATGTGAACGTTTTTTGGAAGTTTCTTAGCCAAAATGTAATTTGCACATGTGCATCAAACCCTGGCGTCTCTTTGTCAGAAAATACAATTAGGCAAAAATATTTCCAAAGAGAAGCAAATGACCCTTCAAGGACACCTTTGTTCTCTCATCACTCCGGTTTTGTTTGCGTATCTCCCTCGACTTGTGTGTCCTTGTTGCTCATAAAGAGTGTGAGTTTGTGTGCCTGTATGAGGGAAGTAATTATGCAAATGGCAGCTGATGTTCCGGCAAGGCACAATGTCCATATAAGCGCTCTGTTACCCACGTGTGTGTGTATTTACACTCGCACACATTTTATCCCTCTGGTTGAACTTTGACCCTGCAGTTACACATTTCTCTTATTTCTGGACAGGCAGGTTCAGAAGACGATTAACAAAAGGCCCAACAATGACTGTCACTGCGGCCAATCCTGCTTCAATTTATCTGTCCGTGAAGAGCTGAGGGTAAAAAAAAACCTTAAATACTGAATAAAAGGAAACAAGTGCTGTCAAACTCTTTATTTAAGCTGTCTGAAGAACTGCCTGATGGGCCACATTTTTTTTGTCTCTTTCATGGACACATTTTTGAGTTGATGATGTTTTTCTCATTTTTTATCCATATTTTCCAAAGGAAAAAGATTGACCTTCATTGAGAAGATTGACGTTGAAGTTAAGTTTGAGGAGTTTTAAAGGAGTATGACAGGTTATAACACAGCAAACCGAGACAGGACTGATCTGACCCAAATTTAATCTCTTAATCTTTAAACTTATTATCTGTCCAGTTGTGACTGTAACACTACTTTTCCCAGTTTGACGAAGCCAGCTTGAAAGTTTTTATTTGTGTGACAGTGTTATTACGTGTTCATAATAACAACATTAAGCGGCAGTGGTGATGGTCTGATACTCATATAATGTGGCTGTAGTTGTGGTTATTACAAAGATCTGGTGGTAGTGGAGTTATTTATGTTATTGTGGTTTTACAACCGAAGGGAATGCAAATGACTAAGCGCACTAAACGGATTACATTACACAGTCATTTCTGCCTTTCTCCTCCCTCTCTCCCTCATGCCATACCTGCTCTCTCTCTCTCTCTCTCTCTCTCGCTTTTTTCCTCCATGCCTGGGGAGGGAATTGGCTGGTTACGCATGTTCAGTAACAGGAGAGTCTATTGAAGGAGCCTTGCTGTTAATTTGCCATGGCCATGTTCCCCCTGAGTGAAGGAGATCTACCACACGTACAAACACGCGTTAAAGACAGAAAGAACGGAAGAAAGTGAAATTTAATTGTCTACTTTAGCACAGAGAGTCTTAGAGATGTGTATACGTTTTTTTATGTGCATTTCAACTACTTCTGCATGATTGGGTGTCAACCTGATGATTATAAAATGGATAGTTCTGAATCCAAATTCTGATTGGACAAGCCATTTACAAAAATGAAAAAAGTTAATATACTTACAGGCATGCAAGACTGCACATTGGTTGAATTCTTTTGTCATATTGTTTGGCAGCCATATACTGTACAACCCACAGTTAGGCTGCATAACATATAAATGTAACCCAGAGCTTCTTTTTTGTGAATAACATTTTTGTTCCCAAATGTAAGAAGACAGTATAAGGAGAAATTGGGAATAGGGCACTTTTGAACAAAATGATGTGACATTTTCTTTTGACAAATGAAAAGATTTGGTGCAAAAAATTCCGGCCTCTCTGTCCTGTTTTTCCACTCCCTTTTGAACAGTGGAATAAGGGCAGAGCTGGGATAATGATGGTGGGAATTCTGGACCCCAAAACGAGTGGTGACCCATCCATTACTGAGGCACAACACATTCTGTGCGCAGCTCAGATCCTATGAGCTGGGAAAATGAAACCAACGTCACAAATTACTGAAGCAGAGAGAGTGTTTAATGACTACAAAAAATGGCAACACTAATGTTGGCATGTTGTAGAAAAATATTTTAATTTTAATTTTTAACTAGTTTAGTTATTTTAAAACAAGCAAATTGGCCTCAAAATGTTAAGTAAAGAAACATTTACAACAGGAAAGTGTTATAGAAGCAAGCCCCAAAAGTCCATGTTTGTAATTTTAACACTGTTCATGGATGTTTAATGTGTCTAAAAAATTTAAATACATTATTCAATACATTTTTGCTTTATTAATAATGATATTTGGAAAAGGAATTAATCCACTAAGTAATATAGTTTGTCAGCCTGGGGATGTAGACTGTATATAGTTTGTGCTTTAAAATGTATAAAATGGAACATCAAATGCTATAAATGTTGAAATGAAGTACCTTATTTATTACAAAATAAGGTTAAGAAATGTCTATTTAATAAATATTGTATAAACATGAAAATATTTAATTCCCTGTATTTTATAACACAATTTTATAGTGTTGTTAGTAAACTAATAATTCCTTTCTTTCAATGCATTATTAAAAAAACTCACACAAGTCACTGCAACTTTATTTTTATGTGTATATATTTTTATATATAATATTTTTAACTGGTCTTGAGTTGTTGTAATTTTTAAAAATATTTGAAAACAATGCTTGGCTAATTTTTATATGTTATACCAGTCAGGATTTAAAATATTAAATTGACATTTGCAGCCAAGTTGATTCATTAAAAAAAAAAGTTAAGGCAGCAAAGATTTTTGTTTTTACAGTGTGGACAAAAAAATCACATACCTTTTTGAGTTAATACATTTTTGCAAATCATTTTCCTAAAGATATATATTTCTTTAAATCTTTAAGCTAAAGGCTATGTAATCTCAAGGATTATATGATGGGCTTCCTCATAACACTGTTACACATTCTCACATGACAGAGTGATCAGATAATATGAATGATGAGTTGAGAACTATGACATAGTGTCTCCTGGAACTCTCACACATGCACACACAAAGAACTGTGTTGCTTTCTGTGTGGGTGAGTTCCATGCAAGCTGTCAATCATCTACATGCCGTAATGCCACTCTGTCTTTCAAACATCTCAGTTATGAGAGTAATGCGCTTCTGTTACTGTATGTTTCAGAGAGGTGACTTCCCTTAAAAGTCTGATGTCAGAATGGTATCATCATCTCAGCGTTAGAACACAAACAACATTCTCTGTTGTAAACAAGCATGAGGTGATCTCTAGCGATCCACTTAACCTGGAAGCAAAGAGGTCAAAGGTCAAACATTTTCCATTTCTCAGCACAAACTCTTTAAATTCCCCAGTCATATGCAGAGTTATAGATTTACATGCCCCTTGAGTTCCCAGACTTCCCCTCAACTTTTTTTGCGATTGCTATCAAACATCAAACCCTTAGAGTCTCAAAACTGCAGTTTGTGCCAAAAAAGTCTGAAACCAACATCTCACCCGCAATCGCCCTCCATCAAACCTCAGTTGTTGGATAAATTGTGCAGTGGTTTAATAACGTACCAAAGCAAAATAATGTGTCCGGTCTATGAACTGTTGTCGGGTGAATGTGTGTGTGTGTATGAGTTAACAGTAGGGTTCAAGTTGCATGTTAAACAAACAGCACTTTTGAACGCCAAGCTCCAGAGCACTAAGTAAATTAGTGTAAATTTGCACAAGTAACCTAATTTTGAGGAAAAACATATGCAGGAATTTTAATTGGAAGCAATGGCACTGAAATCACGCAGCGGCCGGAGACAAATTAGCCGAGACCAATGGGAGAACTAATGGTTTGTGTAGACTGCCACTGCTGCTGTGGAGAGAGAGAGACAGAGAGAAAAAGAGAGATACAGTTACAGTCCAGTCAACCATGCATGAAGGAAAGGGCCAGTGTGTATCAGGAAGTTATTTATTTTGTTGTGGCACAAAAATGAAAACTTTCTTGCTTGATGTGAATGTGAGATTAAGAAGTGCTTTTACTCAGCTTGTTTGTTGCAAATCCGACTGGTGAAAGTTTAGTTGAGTATAATTTATCTGTGACTTTTCCACCCAAATGTTCTGCAGTAGGTGTCTGGGGCATGTTTATGTAGGTCGTGTAGTTCTGTCGCAGGCAGAGAGAGTAGAAAAGAGGAAAAAAAAGAGATTTGTTTATAAACTGACTATGACAAGGGGGGAAGCCATCTGACATGTTTAAACTAACCTGCCATGAGTCAGTTGCCAAGTTCTGCTAGATCCACTTGTGGTGTGTGTATGTGTGTATGCATGTATATATAGATTACAGAGGTTAAAACTTGGTTTTTAATGTACATATGCTACCCCTTAAAACAGTGCTTTATGAAAACAGTGGCTGCTTGCCCATCAGATAAACTCGGAAAATGTAAATAGGGGACGAGAGAAAGAAATTGTGTGTGTGTGTGTTGGGGGGTAGTTGAAGAGGAAGAAAATAGGAAGGGAAGAACAAAAAAACCCAAAAACATTTAAAACTGTTTTGATTTGTAATGCATTTTATTGTCTGAATATAATCTTAGGTACTTGATATCACCTGGACAGCAGCTCTAATAATGTTTCCCGCATCGCCATTTTAGAAGGGACAGCTTCATGTTTCTACTGCCACTGTACAAGTTTTCAGGGGATGTAAATAGGAAAATACGATGTGGCACCGTTTTCCTGCTTCACATCCCCTGCACAGCAAATGGAAAAATATGAACGCTTTTAAAGGATTAGTTCCCCTAACAATGAAAATTCTTTCATCATTTACTCATTCTTTCAAACCTGTGTGAATTCAATGGAGAATGTATGTATGTAGAAATTTTGGACGATGCACTAGTCTTTCTTTTCCATTAAATTACAAGAGCAATCATGCTTTTGCGTTGAAAGGATTTAAATTAAATGGATGATTTAGATGGTTTTTGTGTTAAATGCTCACTGAAGCCAATTTCAATATTAACTTAAACATCAGAAATCCTCACAGACTATAGTATATGGCTTTAAAACATGCATGGTAGTGCCTTAGTCATGTGGACTATTATTTTATATAATATTATACTTCAGTTTAGCGTTCTTCTGTTCATTGTAATTGCTTGGAAAAGAGCAACCAGTACATTATTAAAAAAATTCTACTTCCTACTGTTCCATGCATGGAAACAAGAAAGTCATACAGGTTTGGAACGACACAAGGGTGAGTAAATAATTTTTTTTGTGAAACTTCCCCTTAAATTCTCCCCTAAATCATGTTCTTTCATTCTTTTTAACTTCTTTTACTCTGGTATTTCTCTTAGTTTTTTGGAAAATTGAGGAAACGCTGCCGTGTTGACTGAAAAAGATGTTGTCCCAGATCAGCTCGATCTCAGCTTCTTAAAACGCCCCCCGCCAATTTCTGTCAATCTGGGAGATGAGCGCACGTTGCCGAGCTTCTTTTTCCCTCTTCCCTCTTCCCCACTGGCTGGCTGAAACATGGTTCCCTTCCTTTGAAGTGGCTGCGTGCAGAATGGAGATTCTTTGCATGGTAAATTCGCCCCAACGCCCGCAGCATATCCATTACACAAGTTTAAAGAATGCTGGAGACTCGTTCGTGAAGGCAGCCTTTTTCCCTCACTTCACAACCAATTTCTCTGTGTTTTGAACTTGGGCACTCATGAGCCATGTAATCTATAAATTAGGCCCGTCTTTGGGTGCGCAAACTCCACCAGCCGTACCGTGTTTGAAGTGCAATTATTTTGCTCATTACAAGTTCATTTTATTGTTATAGTTTTCAAATGTTTCCCGGGGTCACAGTGTTAAAAGTT